>CAUYON010025376.1:0-12714 GCA_963573935.1 Arctocebus calabarensis | reverse complement strand
GAGTCCTAATGCAGTGATTGGAGAGGATGAGTCTGTTATTTCCAGCTCACAATTCTAAAGTGTTGGTGAAATAAGCTGGTTTGTTTTCCCAGTGAAGTGGGACATTTTTTTACTCAGATGAAAAGCAACTACACAAATCTTTTTGTTTTATAAACACTTGTCTAAGTTTTAAGATCCCAAGTGAAATTAAAAACCAGCATGAATAAGACATGGTCTATGTAGAATTAATTTACACTTTCAGTCAAGAAGTATGTCTCCCTCCTTTTTTCTGCTTGCCACTAGCTCAGTATCTATGCACAATGGCTATTAAAGACTTTAACCTCAGCCCCATTCCTAGACTAGAATGTTGCTCCTGTCACCTGCTTCCCTTTCATTGCATCCACCATAGTTTACTATAATTGTTTAATTTTCTGTCTCCTCCGTGTAAGATCTGCAAGTGCCTGAAAGGTGAGCCAGGCCTACCCTGTCAATGATTTATCCCAGCGTTTATCATGCATCTGCCATAAACTTTGAGCACAAATATGCTCACAAACAACTGCTTAAAAAGTGAATAATTGGTGAATGACAGTGACCATTTTCTTAGGAAAGGGACCTCTGTGACAGGAAACCAAGCAAGAAGTCTGAAGGACATATATTGAACAGATACTAGGACAGTCCCTAGCAGTGAAGGACAATAGAATTTTCAGAGGTGTGCTACTGTTACCTCCTCAAACTCTCACAGTAGTTTTCTGATTACCCAAAGTTAATTGTTGAACCTGTTGAAATAATTCTCAACCCCAATTTTGAGAGCCGATGCAAGGTTGTAATTTCTCATTAAAAAAAAAAAAAATCCTGAAGAATTGGCATCAGTAGACTCATCTACAATTTTTAAAACTTTATAAACCTATAAAGTTAAGTATTTTCATCCGCCTGAAGGGATCGGCTTCTCTGATATAAATGCTTTGAACACAACACAAATGTGTGTTTTATGGTCTGTCGAATCTGCCAACGTTCCCAATTCGCCCCAGAGCACAGTCAGCTCGGGCGCGATGTGAATCCGGTGCAGGACTTGTCCTCCACTGCCCCAGGGGGCGCTGCACAGAATTTGACAGCCGAGGGTGCCACGGTGAGCGCGTCTGAAATCATGTCCCCCGGGAAGCATTTCCGTTCCGCCAGTCTCCGTCGTTCCTGTGATGTGTTTCCGGTTTTGCGGAACTACGCACGTGCGGTAGCAAAGGAAGTAACGTCAGCCCGGAGAGCAGCGGATTCCTGCTGTGGGGCCGAGGTGCAGGCGATTCTACAAGATGTCTAACCTGCCTATGAAACTCCTGCACAAGAAGATGGAGAAGTGGAACCTCAAGTTGCGTCAGCAAAACCTAAAGCTGCAGGAAACCTCAAATGTGAACCTATCAGAAGCTCAAAATGGAGATGAGACCCCTGAAGGAACAGCAGGAAGTAGAAAAGTTAAAAAATCCTTAAAACAGTCTATGAAAGTGGGCTTGTCAGAAACCCAAAATGGAGACATGTCTGAAGAAACAGTGGAAAATGTAAAAGTAAAAAAATCCCCCCAGAAAAGTACATCTACCATATTAACCAATGGACAAGCAGCATTGCAGTCTCCCAATTCAGAATCAAAAAAGAAAAAGAAGAAGAAGAAGAAGAAGAGAAAAATGGTGAATGATGCTGGGCCTGATGCAAAAAAAAAAACAAAAACTGAAAACAAAGGGGAATCTGAAAAAGAAAGTGCCGAAGCACATGAAGAAACAGAAAACCATGCTGGGGAGCCAGATAATGAGGAAGGTGGCAGTGAAGTCCCCAGCCTGCCCATGGGACTGACAGGTGCTTTTGAGGATACTTCATTTGCTTCTTTAACTGATCTTGTCAATGAAAATACTCTGAAGGCAATAAAAGAAAATGAGCTTTACAAACATGACTGAAATTCAACATAAAAGTATGAAGCCACTTCTGGAAGGCAGGGATCTTCTAGCAGCTGCAAAAACAGGCAGCAACAAAACTCTGGCTTTTCTTATCCCTGCAGTGGAACTCATTGTGAAGTTAAAGTTCACGCCCAGGAATGGAACAGTAGTCCTTGTTCTCTCACCAACTAGAGAACTGGCCATGTAGACTTTTGGTGTTCTTAAGGAGCTGATGACTCACCATGTGCATACATATGGGTTGGTAATGGGTGTCAGTAACAGATATGCTGAAGCACAGAAACTCGGTAATGGGATCAACATCTTTGTGGCCACCCCAGGTCATCTTCTGGACCACATGCAGAATACCCCTGGGTTTATGTATAAAAATCTACAATGTCTGGTTATTGATGAGGCTGATTGTATCTTGGATGTTGGGTTTGAAGAACAATTAAAGCAGATTATTAAACTTTTGCCAACATGCAGACAGACTATGCTCTTTTCTTTCACACAAACTCGAAAAGTTGAAGATCTAGCAAGGATTTCTCTGAAAAAGGAGCCATTGAAATGTGAGTGTCGATGATGGTAAAACCAATGTGACAGTGGATGGTCTTGACCAGGGATATGTTGTTTGTCCCTCTGAAAAGAGATTCCTACTTCTCTTTACATTCCTTAAGAAGAACCAAAAGAAGAAACTAATGGTATTTTTTCCATCTTGTAAGTCTGTGAAATACCACTACGAGTTGCTGAATTACTTTGACTTGGCTGTCTTGGCCATTCATGGGAAACGGAAGCAAAATAAGCATACGACCACATTCTTCCAGTTCTGCAATGCAGATTCAGGGATTTTGTTATGTACAGGTGTGGCAGCAAGAGGGTTGGATATTCCTGAAGTCGACTGGATTGTTCGGTATGACCCTCCAGATGACCCTAAGGAATATATTCATCGTGTATGTAGAACAGCCAGAGGCCTGAATGGGAGAGGGCATGTGCTACTCATTTTGTGCACAGAAGAATTGGGTTTCCTTCGTTACTTGAAGCAATCCAAGGTTCCATTAAGTGAATTTGACTTTTCCTGGTCTAAAATTTCTAACATTCAGTCTCAGCTTGAACAATTGATTGAAAAGAACTACTTTCTTCAGAAGTTAGCCCAGGAAGCATATAAATCATACATTTGAGCCTATGACTCCCATTCTCTGAAACAAATCTTTAATGTTCATAACTTAAATTTGCCTCAAGTTGCTCTGTCCTTTGGTTTCAAAGTGCCTCCCTTTGTTGATCTGAATGTGAACAGCAATGAAGGCAAGCAAAAAAAGAGAGGAGGTGGCGGCGGATTTGGCTACCAGAAATCCAAGAAGGTTGAGAAGTCGAAAATCTTTAAACACATTAGCAAAAAATCTGACAGCAGGTAGTTCTCACACTGAAGACACAACTTCCTTTCATCTGGAATAGCTTTGTCCTAAAGTGAATTTTTTTTCTTGCTCTGACAAAGGAATTTTTGTAGCCATACAATTTGGATCTATGTAACGAGAATATGAGTTGACCTAGGTTGGAAGCACTGTGATTTTTTTTTCATTAAGTGTCTTTTATTTTGGAGATATAAAACAGATGTTAATTTTTCTTGGTTGCTTAAGAGGAAGGCAAGGAATTTCTCTAGTGATTTTGTGGTGATAATATGGTATTTTAATTTTAAATACACACAAAGTTATGTTATTGTTTTAGTGTAATTTTTTTGTTCCTTCTCGGTTTTTGAAGATTTCTGTAGTGTGGATTTCTCTACTGACTTATTGTAGAAGGTAAGTTAGTATACTAGACAGATGATGGTAATGCAAAAATAGTCTCAGGACTTTTTTAGTTTTAGTTGTTTCTAGGTCCTTCATGGTATTATGTCTCCTGAACCCCTCCTAAAAATGCTGCAGTATATAAAGGCAGAGAGCTTTGAGAAATACCTAAGAAGCACCTTAGTATAAAGGTACCATCATTTTTCTATAGTCTTGATTTTTAAAAAATAAGCATTTCCCAGTTTCTTTTTTTCTTTTAGAGTAAGAAATATGGGTTACTTGTCATTGTTATTTGAATAGTGTCCCTAGCAGTCATAATGGGGGTAGGGAGGAAGGAGATTGAGGTTTATGAGCTTCATTTACACTAATATTGTTGTAATACACTGCTGATCTTCATCTGGTAACTTAGCAAATACTTTAAAGAAAAAAACAAAGAATAGTGACATTACTTCTCCAGATTTATTGATTGAAAGTGGTCTGGGTTTTAGGAAGCCCTTCTATTGCTGCAGAGCTCTTAGAAGTTGGGGCCAACTGTCAGTAGATGTAAAGCTGAGCCATCACAGTGCTCAGTATCCATCAGTGTTAAGTTTCTTGGTGAGGAAAATTACCTCTTCCGGATCCATGAAACAAAAAATAAGATCTGTAGTGAAAACTAAAAATGAACAGTGGTCAGAAAAATATAACTAAGTCAGTCAGATGAGTATTTTGTGGTAGGCACATTTGATTTCTGTTGTGTTAGGGTAGTGCATAAGTACAAAACAGTTAACACTTCAAAATTCAAAGCCAAAATTGCCAGCATCATTTTGCTTTTGTACAAGTTAATATTTGTAGAGTCTCAATAAATGTAGGTACACTGAGAACATTAAATGGAGGAAACAGCCTGATAGTTAACATTCCAGTATGAAAAGAACAGTGCCCCACTCTGGGCTTGACTGCTGCCATTGGCTGCAGGTGTCCTGAGGTTTGAACCTTGACTCCTGGGCTCCTGGCTTGTTTTCTTGGATTCCTAACACATAACTCTCTCCAGTATTATGCTTTCCTTTTTTGTTAAGAAATAATTTATGTTTTTAAAAATATACAAAGGGAATAATATTTAATCAATGAACAGAAGTAAATATAGTTGGTATTTTGGTATGTAACCTTCCAGATTTTTCTATGCATGTTAATATGCATTTTTAATGTTTTTATCAAAAGAGAAATTATCTTCTGCCTACTACTTGTAACCAGATTGTTTTGTCATTAAATAATTACATTAATCTCAAAAAAAAAAGGAAGGAAATTGCCAAATTTTTGAACAAAACAATAATGAAGACATGAAATACCAGAACCTCTGGGATACCACAAAGGCAGTCCTAATAGGGAAATTTATAGCATTGCAAGCCTTCCTTAAAAGAACAGAAAGAGAGAAAGTCAACAACTTAATGGGACATCTAAAACAACTGGATAAGGAAGAACTTTCCAACCCTAAAACCATAACTAAAATTACAGCATAACTAAATGAAGTTGAAAACAAAAGAATCATACAACAGATCAATCAATCTGAAAGTTTGTTTTTTGAAAAGGTCAATAAAATATATAAACCTTTGGCTAACCTAACCAGAAGTATAAGAGTAAAATCCCTAATTTTATTAATCAGAAATGATAAAGGCCAAAGACCAACAAACTCCTCAGAAATTCAACAAATCCTCAATGCATATTACATAAAACTCTATTCTCAAAAGTATGAAAATCTGAAGGAAATAGATCAATACTTGTAAACACGTCACCTTCCTAAAATTAGCCAGAAAGAAGTGGAAATATTGAACAAGCCTATAATAAGTTCTGAAATAGCATCAACAATAAGAAATCTCCCCAAAAAGGAAAAGCCTGGGACCAGATGGCTTCACATCAGAATTCTACCAAACCTTTAAAGAGAAACTAGTACCCATATTACTTAACCTTTTTCAAAACATAGAAAAAGAAGGAATACTTCCCAACACATTTTATGAAGCAAACATCATCCTGATCCCCAAACCAGGAAAAGACTCAACAAAAAAAGAAAATTATAGACCCATGTCTCTAAAGAATATTGATGCAAAAATATTCAATAAGATCCTAGCAAACAGAATCCAAAAACACATCAAACAAATTATAGATCACGACCAGGTGGGTTTCATCCCAGAATCCCATAGATGGTTCAATATATGTAAATCCATAAATATAATACATCACATAAACAAATCAAAAACAAAGACCATATGATTCTCTCAATTGGTGCAGAAAATCTTTTGATAAAATGCACCATCCTTTCTTGTATGAACACTTGAGAAAATAGGTAGGTATAGAAGGAACATTTCTTACACAGATATAGACCATCTGCAGCAAAACCACAGCCAATATTATATTGAATGGAGTAAAATTGAAATCATTTCCACTCAGATCAGGAACCAGACAAGGATGTTCATTGTCTCGACTGCTTTTCAACGTTGTAATGGAAGCCTTAGCCACCCCAATCAGGCAAAAGAAGGCAATCAAGGGGATCCAAATAGGACCAGAGGAGATTGAACTGTCACTCTTCACAGATGATATGATTATATATCTAGAAAACTACAGGGAATCAACTACAAAACTCCTAGAAGTGATCAAGGAATACAGCAATGTCTCAGGATACAAAATTAAAACTCACAAATCTGTAGCCTTCATATATACCAACAATAGTCAAGGAGAAAAAAACAATCAAGGACTCTATTCCCTTTAGAATGTGCCA
Source organism: Arctocebus calabarensis (assembly GCA_963573935.1). Classification (NCBI taxonomy): domain Eukaryota; kingdom Metazoa; phylum Chordata; class Mammalia; order Primates; family Lorisidae; genus Arctocebus; species Arctocebus calabarensis. The sequence continues at coordinate 6,295 of CAUYON010025376.1, read as the reverse complement.
AAGAAGATGAAGCATCTGGGAGTGTACCTAACAAACGATGTGAAGGATCTCTATAAAGAGAACTATGAAACTCTGAGAAAAGAAACAGCAGAATCCGTTAATGAATGGAAAAATTTCCCATGCTCATAGGGAAGAATTGATATTGTTAAAATGCGTATACTACCTAAATGAATCTACAGATTTAATGCGATGCTGGTTAAAGCACCTCTGTAATACATTAAAGACCTGGAAAAATTAGTATTTCATTTTATATGGAAACAGAAAAACCCTTGAATAGCCAAAACATTACTCAGAAATTAAAACAAATCAGGAAGAATCACACTTTCAGACTTCAGACTATACTATAAATCGATAGTGATCAAAACATCATGGTACTGGCACAAAAATAGAGAAGTAGATGTATGGAACAGAATTGAAGACCAAGACATGAACCCAGACACTTATTGGCATTTGATCTTTGATAAGCCCATCAAAAATATAAATTGGGGGAAAGATTCCCTATTTAACAAATGGTGCTGGGTGAATTCGTGGTGACCTGTAGAAGACTGAAACTGGGCCCACGCCTTTCTCCTCTAACAAAAATTGACTCTCACTAGTTAAAGGACTTAAGCTTAAGACATGAAACTATAGAAATTCTTACAGAGAGTGCAAGGGAAACACTTGAAAAAAACGGCCTGGTGGAATACTTTATGAGGAGGACTCTCCAGGCAATTGAAGTGACATCAAAAATACATTACTTGGATCTGATCAAAGTAAAAAGCTTCTGCATTGCCAAGAAAACACTAAGTAAAGCAAATAGACAGCCCTCAGAATGGGAGAGGATTTTTGCAGTTTATATTTCTGACAAAGATCTAATAACCAGAATCCACAGAGAACTCAGACTTATTAATAAGAAAAAAACAGGTGATCCCATTTCATTGTGGGCAAGAGACATGAACAGAATCTTCTCTGAAGAAGACAGACTCGTGGTCTACAGACACATGAAAAAATGCTCATCATCTTTAATCATCAAAGAAATGTAAACCAAAACCACTGTTATATACCATCTAACTCCAGTCATAATAGCCCAAAAGTAGAAAACCCTATGTGCCCATCAATTGATGAATGGATAAATAAAATGCATCTATCCATACAATGGAACATTATTTAGCCATTCAAATGAATGAAGTACTGATACATGTGACAACATGAATGGGCTTCAAAACATTATTCCAAGTGAAAGAAACCAGATACAAAATATCACATATTGTATGATTCCATTTATAAAAAATTTCCAAAATAGTTAAATCCATAGCAACAGAAATTATATTAGTGATTGGAAGGGAATGAGAGGAAGAGGGAATTAGGTAATATGAAAATTTTTGAGAAGGACATGATGGAAATAATCTGTAATTAGGTAGTGGTGATGGTTGCACATCATTATTAATATACTAAAACCCACTGAATTGGCTTGGAGCCCATAGCTCAGTGAGTAGGGTGCCGGCCACGTACACGGAGGCTGGTGGGTTCAAGCCTGGCCTGGGCCTGCTAAACAAGAATGACAACTGCAATCAAAAAATAGCCAGTAATTGTGGCAGGTGCCTGTAGTCCCAACTCCTCAGGAGTCTGAGGCAAGAGAATCAATTAAGCCCAAGAGTATGACATTGATATTAGCTGTGATGCTATGGCATTATAATGGGGTTGACATAGTGAAACCGTCTCAAAATAAATAAATAAATAATAAAACCCACTGATTTCTACACTTCACAATGGTTAAAAGTCCATATAAACAAGGTGAATTTGGATCAAGGTTGGAAGCTTCCTCTGGGGGTTATTACAACCTTCTATGCAAGTTGTGTAAAATCCTTTAGTGGGGATGCCACTTTTCTATCTCATACTATGGCAGCCAATAGTTTAGTTTCAACCCCTCTTAGATGGAACTCATTCCCTGTTGGATACATTCTATATTATTCAGGGAGCCCTTTTCCAAGTGGTTCTCAGTCCTTAAGGAGAGCGCCAACCTCAGGGTTAAGAGAGAGAATGTGTTTTGTCCTCCGCAAAAGAAATGGTCCCTACCTTTTGACACTTCCCTTTATTATCTTTATTACTTTGTCTTTTATATTTTATTACTTTGTGAATGGCTACCAGCAAAGCAGAGGGTAATTATCCTCATCTCCATCATGATGACACTATGCAGCTTTTACCTCTACAGGGAATGAGTACTCTTCACCAGGGCCTCCTCTATTCTCCTTCAAAAATTTAAGCTGTCCCTCTTCTCCAGGCAGCATACTGGTGAGTAGGCTGCAAGCAAGCTCCAACATGACTCTCCTAGTATAAAGCACATATTTAGTAACATAATCATCTATCTCAGAATCCTGGAACAGAAAGAAATATAAACTTCCTTGCCCTTAGTCACTTTAAGTAATACTTTAGCAGACTCAACTCAAAGTTTAAGGTCTCAATATCTCTCCAAGGTGGTGCTAGAATTATGCCTTTACAACAGCAGATCTGGGTACAAAAGCAATAGGAGTATACCAATTGTTTACAAATATGTCCTCCCTAACTGTGTTAAAGAACAGACTTGGCCTGCTGTCTCTGCTCTATCAGCTTGCTTACCTGCCATTAGCAGTCCCCAGAGAGGAGTACATCCTCTTCTGCCAGAGCACCACAAATCACTGGGTTAGACATGGAGAATTTCACCAGCTATAGCCTGTTATGGGGTTATAAGAAGCCCACCCTTGGTCCAGAGTCACACTCTCCTCTTTTTTTCTATGCAGGCCCACAGATCTTACAGTGTCTAGCACCTACCTAGGAGGACATGAGCACAGGTGGGTTTGCCCCCCTCCCTAAGCAGTACAACACTTCTGACCCCAAAAGTCAGTTCCAATGGCATGCATGCAGTTAAATATTGGCACTGCCATTTCAACAGTCTAATGAGGCACAGGAGGAGACCATGAATAAGAAAGATACAGCATGCCCATAAAGTTTGTGTGCAATTTATGGCCACCCTATACAATACAACACAGAGCAAAGCCATGAAAAACTGGTGCAGAGAGATTATAAATTTTGAATTTCACCCTCTTAAGGTGATCTGGAATAATTTTGCCAATTGATTGTCCTACTTATTGGGTAGATTTCATATCAATCTATTTCATCATCTCCAAAATTCCATTCTCTCATTATTTGTAGTAATGTTGAGGGATATAGGAACTGATGAAAGGAAAAAGTATGACTACAAGGTAGCAATATCACACAGAAAGTTTAATTAGATGATGTTTTGTTACGTTTGTACACAAGGTAAGCACCTCATAACATGAGACTACCATATGCCACAATGCTGAATGTATGTGCATCACTACTCATACCTTCAGCAAGAAAGGAGAGGAGAGGACAGCAACAGCAGCTTGAGTGTATTTTTATATAGCTACAGAGTCTATGTTTTCTATGGCTAGCAGATGTTGGATACAGTTTTGCAGAGTATACAAATTAGGCATGCTCTAAATGGCTAAAAATATGCTTATTTAGGCTATGGTTTAAAAAATTGGATGAGTGAACATTTTAATTTGGTGCCAATGAGCTAACCGGTCCCAATCTGCGATATAGAGATGAACAACTGGTACACAGTAGTCATCTTTGGCTCATTACTATAACAACTGGCTATGGTGTGCTCCCCCTCATGAGAAAAAGGAGGATATATAGGAAAATAGATATGTCTTCTCAGTCATATAAGATAAATGGAGGCAGGATAAACAAAAATTAAATAGGTTTGTTAACTACAAGGATGGAGTGGAAAAGGGCCCAAAGGAAGAAATAAGAATGAGGTAACAGAGAAAGGAGGGTGACACTGTCTACCTATAGCTTTTCATATACCTCTGACTTTTAGAACCATAATAATGTTTCACATACCAAAAAATAAATAATTCAATTCAACAAGAGCAAGGAACACACAATATTAAATTCTAGCATTTTTAAATGAACTTATCTTACAAATTAATAACACAAACACATTGAATGGTATTGGAAAGGAAAGAATTAACTTAAGTAAATTTGGTAAACAGTGCCTTAACTGGAAATTGTAAAGCTAAAGACAAAATATGAGGTGGAGGCAAGATGGCCAACTGGAGCCAGCTTTCCACACAGGCTCCCATCCAGAGGAGAGTTAAAGGACAGAAGTTTAGCAAGAAAGTCAATGGTTCAGATCTGAGCCAAGATAGGAGGTTGAAGAATGCACATCAACCATGATGAGGTGAGCTGTGACCCCAAGGATACAAACAAAAAGTACAAAATCCATTGCCAAGAAGACGGGAGTCTCCTCCCCCATGAGAATGACTCTCAGGACACTCCATACAAACAAGCAAGCAGAGTTCAAACATCCTCCCATTTTACCCCATGTGAGAAACCCTCTAAAAACTGGACCTCCTTCCCATACTAGAGTGCTATGACACTGTCTTGCCAGGTGTATATATTCTGCACCTGCAATTTTGAACTCTCAGCACTCCCCTCCATTCTCCACTCTCACCCCAAGGTCTGGAAACCTGTCCCCCATGGAGTGCAGATTCATGGACATGTTCTCAAGGGATGTGGATGGGGCACAGGCTGTTGCTGATCTGTGCTGATTCTCTGGCATGGGAGAAAAGGGAAGATGGTCAACTGAGAGACAATCATGGCACAGAGCAGCAGCCACAGCAGCAGGAACAAATACCTGGAGGTATTTTGAAAGGACACTCTCAGGCTCTCTGGGCAACCAGAGGAAGCCGGGCATTTCTCTGGTGGCAGCCACTGGTGAAACAGATCTGGGATGTAAATGCAGGCCCTGGGAGTAAAGGGTATGCCTGAGGCGGTACTGGCCTGGGTGGAACGCGGGGACTAGAATACACACACACAAAGATAGCAGACTCCCAGGGTGGGGCTGATCCAGAGGACTGCTTTAATGAGCCTCAGATGCACCCGGATCTCAGGGGATCATAACTGAGACAAAGGCAGGCAGGCAATGACTGGAACTTGCAGCTAAGTGTCTATTCTGAGTGTTTCCACCATAACACAAACTGCAGCCAAGACTGGGCAGTGGCACATACAGGGCAAAGTGGCTCAAACCACATCTGATCTGCAGGAGAATATAGCCAGGACAGAAACAAATTCTGGGAAGTTTTCTGTTCTGTCAGCAACACCAATCAGGGGCAGGGCTTGAACTGAGTGAACCACCCCAGCCCTCATTAAGCACCTGAGGTTTCCAGGCCTCACCTGCCCCTGCCGGATAGTTGCAGAAATTGGTGGCTGGGCTAAGGAAACAGGGCTCTCCCTGTGACTCAGGCAGGCACAAACACCTGGAGCATCCTGTTCATTGGAGTGAACTGGGTAACTGCCCTGCGGGGTTACCAGTGACTGTGTGTGACAGAGGTGCAAGGTGAGGAAGGAAGCATCAACCTTCCCAAACTAATCTATTTGCTGGGTGGGTTCTTCTGACTTCACAGAGCGCCAGAGCAAATCATACTTGACCTGCCAGCAGACCCCTGCTATCTAGGTGGCAGAGACCTCTAGAACTCTCCCACCTGAGGTGGGTGCTGACTGGGACAATTGATTTGGAGCACTTGAACTGGACCAAACACCCGAGGACTATCCAAAGTGCTACCCTGGGTATGTGGTTGTGGGAAGGTTTGATGTTCCTTTTCCAATTGTTACCTGTGGTGAGCAGGATGAATTAATTGCCCATATTTCTCCACAGCTGAGACTTCAACCCAGAGTAACTGATTCACTAGGTCAAGACAGAGACTAGCTGAAAATAAGACAGAGCCACTTAGCCCCACCACACCAAGAAGATCCCCAGTTTCTCAGGCCATAGCACTTTACAGGTCCTTGGAAAAACTCTATGGGAAAAGGTACAGACACCAGTCCAAGCTTTTGGGCAAAGGACTGGCCAAACACTACTCCTGGAGCACCCAATACAATTTCTCCTTATCTGATCATCTAGCCAAATGGTGTAAAATAATCATGGGGCAGAATCAGTGGAAAAGCTCTGGAAACATGAATACCCAGAGTAGATCAGCTCCTGGAATAATTTGGCAGATGCAACTGAAGATCCAATTCATAAACAGATGGCTCAGATGTCAGAAACCAAATTCAGAATTTGAATTGCAAATAAGATCAACAGAATAGAGGGAAAGTTGGAATTAGAAAGTCAAGGAGCATTTCAAAAGTTGTCTCAAGAATTCAATGAATTCAAAGACAAAATCACCAAAGATTTTGACACATTGAGACAAGAATTTACGGCCCTCAAAGATCTGAGAAATATAGTAGAATCCCACAGTAACAGAATGGA
>CAUYON010025372.1:0-42644 GCA_963573935.1 Arctocebus calabarensis | reverse complement strand
CCAAACCCAGCAGGAGAAAAGAAATAACCAAAATCAGGGCAGAATTAAATGAAATTGAAAACAAAAGAATTATACAACAGATCAATAAATCAAAAAGTTGGTTCTTTGAAAAGGTCAATAAAATAGATAAACCTTTTGCTAATCTAATCAGGGAAAAAGGAGTAAAATCTCTAATTTTATCAATTTGTAATGGTAAAGACGAAATAACAGACCCCTCAGAAATTCAAAATATCCTTAACAAATATTACAAGAAACTTTACTCTCAGAAATATGAAAATCTGAAGGAAATTGACCAATATTTGCAAGCACATCACCTTCCTTGACTTAGCCAGAATGAAGTGGAAATGTTGAACAGGCCAATATCAACTTCTGAAATAGCATCAACTATTCAAAATCTTCCTAAAAAGAAAAGCCCAGGACCAGATGGCTTCACGTCAGAATTCTACAAAACCTTTAAAGAGGAACTAGTACCTATAATATTCAACCTTTTCCAAAATATAGAAAAAGATGGAATACTACCCAACACATTCTATGAAGTGAATATCACTTTGATCCCTAAGCCAGGAAAAGACCCATCAAGAAATGAAAACTACAGACCAATATCACTAATGAATATTGATGCAAAAATATTCAGTAAGACCAGAATCAAACAAACAGAATCCAGCAACACATCAAACAAATTATACACCATGAACAAGTGGGCAATATACTCAAATCTATAAATGTAATCCAGCACATAAACAAATTAAAGAACAAAGACCATATGATTCTCTCAACTGATGCAGAAAAAGCTTTTGATAATATCCAGCATCCCTTCATGATCAGAACACTTAAGAAAATTGGTATAGAAGAGACATTTCTTAAACTAATAGAGGCCATCTACAGCAAACCCACTGCCAATATTGTATTGAATGGAGTTAAATTGAAATCATTTCTACTTAGATCAGGAACCAGGCAAGGTTGCCCATTGTCTCCATTGCTCTTCAACATTGTAATGGAAGTTTTAGCCATTGCAATTAGGGAAAAAAAGGCGATTAAAGGTATCCACATAGGATCAGAAGAGATTAAACTTTTACTCTTTGCAGATGACATGATTGTATATCTGGAAAACACCAGGGATTCTACTATGAAACTTTTAGAAGTGATCAAGGAATATAGCAGTGTTTCAGGCTACAAAATCAACACTCAGAAATCTGTAGCCTTAATAGACATCCAAAAATAGTCAAGCTGAAAAAACAGTCAAGGCACTCTATCCTTTCACAGTAGTACCAAAGAAGACAAAAATATGGGAGTTTATCTAACAAAGGATGTGAAAGATCTTTATGAAAAGAAATGTAAAACTCTAAGAAAAGAAATAGCTGAACATGTCAACAAATGGAAAAACATACCATGCTCATGGCTAGGAAGAATTAACATTGTTAAAATGTCCATACTACCCAAAGCAATATACAATTTTAATGCAATTCCTATTAAAGCTCCATTGTCATATATTTTAAACACTTCAAAAAAATAATACTTCGTTTTATATGGAATCAGAAAAAACTTCAAATAGCCAAGACATTACTCAGAAATGGTGGAGGGAGGCCAATTGGTGGGATCACACCTATGGTGCATCTTAGAAGGGTACTGGTGAAACTTACTAAATGTAGAATATCAATGTCTTCATACAGTGATAAAGAAAATGCCACGAAGGCTATGTTTAATGATTCGATGAAAATATTTCAGATTGTCTATGTAGTCAGCACATTGTGCCCCATGATTGCACTAATGTACACAATTTTGATTTAATAAAAATTTTAAAAATATATATAAAAATAAGAACAACTAGGAAAGTAGAATTTTGTAAGAGTAAAATAAGCAAGTAGTTTATGAAAGATAAGCCAATTAAAGATTAAATTTTGTTTACGACACTCTGGAGTCAATACAAATAGGAAAAGACTGTGGGCCCTATGAGTTAAAGCCGCATGATCCAATAGCAGTAATAAAACTATCTAATATCAATGAGTTATTTATTTTATATGTGTAGAATTCCATTTAGTCCTCATTAACCCCTGTGGAGTAGTTATTACTATAACTTTCATTTTCCAACTTAGGACAACTGGGCTAAAGAAGGTAAGTATTTGGGCTAAGATCACCAAGGTAATGAGTGGCGGGGGGATGTTTTGAACAAACAGGAGACCCTGACTCCAAGCCCACACTCTTACAACTACGCTATGCTGGTTTCATTTATATTGCTTCTTGGGGGAAGACAAATTTTCTTTTTTTTTTTTTTTTACTGGCTGCACAATCTTCATTTAATTATTTTTTCCCAATCTTTTGCTACTGCAAACCTTTGCATGTGCCTGAGGGCATCTATGGGCTGTGTTCCCAGAAGTGGAACTACTGGAGTGAAGGATATATGCTTTTTGTTATTATTCTTATTATTAAATCATAGCTGTGAACATTAGTGCAATCAAGGGGTACAATGTTTCATATACAATATAAACTATTTTCATCAAACTGATTAACATAGCCTTCATGGCATTTTCTTAGTTCTTGTATGAAGACAATTGTATTCAGCATTTAGTAAGTTTCATACCCTTCTAAGATGCACCGTAGGTGTGGCCCCACCAATTATCCTCCCTCCACCCTGAACTCGACCCTCCCCTCCTCTATCTTGCCCCTTTACCCATATTCTTATGCTATAGTTGGGTTACAGCTTTCATATGAAAGCTATACATTCGCTTCATAGTAGGGCTGACTACATTGGATGCTTTTTCTTCCATTCTTGAGATACTTTGCTAAGAAGAATATGTTCCAGCTCCATCCATGTAAACATGAAAAAGGTAAAGTCTCCATCTTTCTTTAAGGCTGTGTAATATTCCATGGTGTACATATACCACAATCTATTAATCCATTCATGTGTCGATGGGCACTTGGGCATCTTCCATGTCTTAGCAATTATGAATTTGGGCTGCAAGGAACATTCTGGTACAGATATCTATGTTATAATGTGATTTTTTGTCTTCTGGGTATATACGTAATAAAAGAATTACAGGATTGAATGGCAGGTCAATTTCTAGATCCCTAAGTGTTCTCCAAAAATCTTTCCAAAAGGAATGTATTAGTTTGCATTCCCATCAGCAGTGTAGAAGTGTTCCCTTTTCTCCACATCCACGCCAACATCTCTGGTTTGGGGATTTTTTTATGTGGGCTAATCTTACTGGAGTTAGGTGATATCTCAAAGTAGTTTTGATTTGCATTTCTCTGATGATTAAGGATAGTGAGCATTTTTTCATATGTCTGCAGGCTGTGCACCTATCTTCTTTAGAGAAGATTCTCTTCAAGTTCTTTGCCTACCCTGAGATGGGATCACTTGTCCTTTTCTTGCTAATACGTATGAGTTCTCTGTGTATTCTGGTGATTAAGCCTTTGTCCGAGGCATAACCTGCAAATATTTTCTCCCATTGTGGGCTGTCTGGTTGTTATATTTACTATGTTCTTAGCAGTGCAGAAACTTTTTAGTTTGATCAGGTCCCAGTAGTGTATTTTTGATACTGCTTCAATTGCCTGGGGAGTCCTCCTCATAAAGAATTCACCCAGGCAGATTCCTTCAAGAGTTTTCCCTGTACTTTATTCTATAATTTTTATAGTTTCATATCTTAAGTTTAAATCTTTAATCCAGTGAGAGTCTATCTTAGTTAATGGTGAGAAGTATGGGTCCAGTTTCAGTCTTCTATAGGTCACCAGCCAGTTCACCCAGCACCATTTGTTAAATAGGGAATATTTTCCCCACTGAATGTTTTTAATTGGCTTGTCAGAGATCAAATAGCAGTAAGTACTGGGTTCAACCCTTGGTTCTCTATTCTGTTCCACACATCTATCTCTCTGCTTTTGTGCCAATACCACGCTGTTTTGATCACTATCGATTTATAGCACAGTCTCAGTTCTGGTAGCGTGATTCCTCCTGCTTTGTTTTTATTTCTGAGTAATGTCTTGGCTATTTGAGGTTTTTTCTCATTCCATATAAAAAAAGTATTATTTTTTCAAGATCCTTAAAATATGATGATGGAGCTTTAATAGTAATTGCATTAAAATGATATGTTGCTTTGGGTAGTCTAGAGATTTTTAACAATGTTGATTCTTCCCACTCATGAGCATGGTATGTTTTTCCATTTGTTAACATTTTCAGCTGTTTCTTTTCTTAAAGTTTCATAGTTCTCTTTATAGAGATCTTTCACATCTTTTGTTAGGTAAACTCCCAAATATTTCATCTTCTTTGGCACTACTATAAACAAAATAGAGTCCTTGACTGTTTCTTCAGCATGACTATTGTTGGTATATATAAAGGCTACAGATTTATGGGTATTGATTTTGTAGCCTGAGACACTGCTGTAGTCCTTGATCACTTCTAAAAGTTTTGTAGTAGAATCCCTGGTGTTTTCCAGATATACAATCATATCATCTGCGAAGAGAGAAAGTTTGATCTCTTCTGGCCCTATGTGGATACACTTGATCACCTTTTCTTCCCTAATTGAAATGGCTAAAACTTCCATTACAATGTTGAAGAGCAGAGGAGATAATGGGCAACCTTGCCTTGTTCCTGTTCTGAGTGGAAATGATTTCTATTTAACTCCATTCAATATGATATTGGCTGTGGGTTTGTTGTAGATGACCTCTGTGAGTTTAAGAAATGTCCCTTCTATACCAATTTTTTAAGTGTTCTAATCATGAAGGGATGCTGGACTTGTCAAAAGCTTTTTTCTGCATCAATTGAGAGAATCATATGGTCTTTATTTTTTAATTTGTTTATGTGCTGGATTACATTTATAGATTTGAATATATTGAACCAGCCTTGAGACCCTGGCATAAAGCCCACTTGGTCGTGGTGTATAATTTGTTTGATGTGTTGTTGGATTCTGTTTGTTAGGATATTGTTGAATATTTTCACATCAATATTCATTAGTGATATTGGTCTATAATTTTCACATCAATATTTGTTAATGATATTGGTCTATAATTTTCTTTTCTTATTGGGTCTTTTCCTGGTTTAGAGATCAAGGTGATGTTTGCTTCATAGAATGTGTTGGGTAGTATTCCTTCTTTTCTTATATTTTGGAAGAGGTTGAGTAATATAGGTACTAGTTCTTCTTTAAAGGTTTGGTAGAATTCTGATGTGAATCCATGTGGTCCTGGGCTTTTCTTTTTAGGGAGATTTTGTATAGTTGATGCTGTTTCAGAAGTTGATATAGCTTGTTCAACATTTCCACTTCATCCTGGCTTAGCTTTGGAAGGTGGTGTGCTTCCAAATATTGGTCATTTTCCTTCAGATTTTCATATTTCTGAAAATAAAGTTTCTTGTAATATTCACTAAGGATTTTTTTAATTTCTGAGGGGTCTGTTGTTATTTAATCTTTACCATTTCAGATTGATGAAATTAGAGATTTTACTCTTTTTCCACTGATTAGATTAGCAAAAGGTTTATCTATTTTATTGATCTTTTCAAAGAACCAACTTTTTGATTTATTGATCTGTTATATAATTCTTTTGTTTTCAATTTCATTTAATTCTGCTCCAATTTTGGTTATTTCTTTTCTCCTGCTGGGTTTGGGATTAGAATGTTTTTCCTTCTCCAGTTGCCAAAATGTCCCAGTAAGTTGTTAACTTCTTCTCTTTCCGTTTTCTTGAGGAAGGCTTGCAGTGCTATAAATTTCCCTCTTAGGACTGCCTTTGCAGTATCCCACAGTTCTGATAATTCATGTCTTCATTGTCATTTTGTTCCAAAAATTTGGAACAAATTTTCCTTCTTAATCTTGTCTATGACTCAGCTATTTTTCAGCATAAGGTTATTTAGTTTCCATGTTTCTGTATGAGTATGCAGATTCCTGTTGCTTTTGAGTTCAACTTTTACTCCATGATGGTCTGAGAAGATTCAAGGAATAATTTCTATTTTAAAAATTTGCTGAGGTTAGACTTGTGACCTAGAATGTGATCGATTTTTTGATTATGTTCTGTGAGCTGATGAGAAGAATGAGTATACAGTTTTTTTTGGATGAAATGTTCTGTAGATGTCTGTTAAATCCTGATGTTAAATGGTTAAGTTTAAATCTAAAATTTCTTTGCTTAACTTCTTTTTGAGGATCTATCCAACACTTCTAAAGGGGTGTTAAAATCTCTGACTCCTATGGAGGTTTAGGTAATCAAGTTGCTCATGCCTGTTAGAGTTTTTCTTATAAATTGAGGTGCATCTGGTTGAGTGCATAAATATTAATAATTGAAATCTCATCATATTGAGTACTACTTCTAACAAATATGAAGAGTCCATCCTTATCCTTCCTTATTTTGGTTGGTTTAAAGCCTGTTGTATCTGTGAATAGGATTGCAACACCTGCTTTGTTTTACTTTCCATTTGCCTGGAATATAGATGACTATCCCTTCACCTGAATCCATATTTATCTTTGAAGGTAAGATGAGATTCTTGTATGTTGCAGATATCTGGCCTGAGTTTTTGTATCCAGTCAGGCAACTTGAGACTCTTTAGAGGGCAATTTAAACCATTTACATTGATTGAGAATATTGATAAGCCCTTCAAAAGTCCAGTGGACATTTTTAATCCTTTCCCCACTGTGGAAGTTGGAATTTGATCAAAAGTTTCTGAGTGGGTTTGCTTTTGTAGTGGAGGATTACACTGGTTATTATGGAAGATAGGTCTGAGAATATCCTGGAGAGCTGGTTTAGTTATGGCAAATTTCTTAAACATGTGGATGTCATTAAAGTATTTAATTTCTCCATCATAAATGAAACTCAGTTTAGCTGGATACAGGATCCTGGGTTGAAAGTGATTTTGCTTTAGGAGATTAAAAGTCAATGACCATCCTCTTCTAGCTTGAAAGATTTGAGCAGAGAGATCTTCAGTTATTCTAATATTTTTCCCTTTGTAGGTTATGATTTTCTTCTGTCTGGCTGCTTTCAGAATTTTCTCCTTCATATTAACTTTAGTGAAATTGATTATGATGTGTCTGGGGGATGTCTTATTTGGTTTGAATTGTGCTGGAGTTCTGAAACTGTCTGCGATCTGAGTTTCAGAATCTCTTGGCATGTCTGGAAAGTTCTCTTCATAATCTCATAAAGAAGAGACTCTGTGTCTTGTGAATATGCTTTGTCACTCTCGGGGATCCCTATAATGTGAATATTGGTTTTCTTCAAATTATCCCAGAGCTCTCTTAGAGAGTGATCTGTTTTTGTTTTCCATGTCTCTTCCTCTTTGAAGGTTTGGGTGCTTTTAAAAGCTTTGTCTTCAATGTTTGAAATCCTTTCTTCTGCTTTCTCCATTCTGTTACTGAGTTAATCTACTGTATTTCCCAGATCTTTGAGGGCTGCAACTTGTCAAAATCTTCAGTTATTTTGTCTTTGAATTCATTGGATTCTTGAGACATCTTTTGGATTATTGCTTGAAATTCTAATTCTATCTTTTCCACCATTCTGTTGATCTTATTTGCTATCCAGATTCTGAATTCAATTTCTGACATCTCACCCATTTGTTTATGCATGGGATCTTGTGCTGTGTCTGCCTTGTTGTTCCTTGGGGAAGTTGATCTACTTTGATTATTCATATTGCCAGAGTTTTTCCATTGATTCCACCCCATGATTTTTTTTCAGTGTTGCCTCTGGCCATCCTCAGAGTTGGGGAGGTGTCTCTCCAAGGTTAGAACCTGGTGGGATCACTCTATTGTTGCTAAAACTTTGTAGGGAGTGACCCTGTGTAGCTTTTCTTGGACTACCCCAGCCAGGGGGTTCTTGCTGTGGTAGCAGCTTTGGAGTGTGGCACCCCCAGATCCAGCAGCAGGGCGGGAGATGGTGCACACAGTTCTGTGAGTGCCAGGCATCCAGTGAATTTGGCAAAGAGAGCCCAAGGCTCCAGCAGTCTCTGGCTGGGAGGAGGGCTCCTGAAGGAAGGGCCATAGTCCCATGGCAACCGGAGTCCCTGGCCAGACGTGCAGGGCTGGTGCAGAGGCATGGATGGTATGGAAGCGAGGACTTAGGTTGTATGACTTCTGGAGTCCCTGGCTGGAGGCTGGCATGTGGAGGCCTGGTGGTTGCTGAGCCAGTGCCATGCAGTTGACTGTGGAGTCCCTGGCCAGGAGTAGGCCTGTGGAGTCCCTAGCTAGGGGTGGACCTGTGGAGGCCTGGCAGGGGTAGGGGCAGGGCCACTCAGTCTCTGGTGGAGTTCCTGGCTGGGGGGTGGGCCTGTGGGGCCTGGCAGGTAAGACAAATTATCTTCTGGTATGAAACTCTAAAAGGAGTGGGTGTTATGGGTTATCATGTGGGAAACTGAAACATGTGATGGGGGTTGTCTAGATGCTGTAAGCACTTGCATCAGCCGTTGATTTTTTAGACATCAGTGAATATTCAGGCAGGCTGGAACCTTTAACAGCGCCTTCCCTGTTCATGCCTGCCGCATGTGATGCCAGTTGCAGCTCCTCTGTGTCCTGCGCAGACACAGACCCATCCTCAATTCTAAAGCCCTCAATCACCAGCTCTGTAGGCCTCTCAGCCCTATCTCCTAAAAAATGCTTCTTCTCTGCTGGGTGTTTTAGAATTATTTATCTAATCATATGATTAGAATGTCTTCTGTGTTTTTAATTATAAAAGTAATAAATGCATTATATAACATTTGGACAATTCAGAGAAATAAGAAGAAGTCAAAGACATTTCTGATCACTTCACCCCTAAATCACCATTGGTAACATTAAACATTCTTACTGCATTTTCCCACACATTTCTACATGTTTAGCAAGTATCTTTTGATTTAGCCTTTGTGGTAGATATTTGGTATCAATATTTGGTAGCCATATGCTTCACAGAACAAATCCCTTTATTAAAAGGCTTTGTTTTATAAAATTTGGATTCAATCAAAAGACCACACTCAAGAAACCAGAAGGCCACATGTGGCCCTAAGGTTGCAGGTTCTCCATCCTAATGTACACAGATCAAATAAACTCTATAATGTTTTGTAAGCTGCTCTCTTTGCTTATGTATTTTGAATAATGTCCTATGTCATTAAATATTTCCCCACAATGTATTTTGAAATAGCTTGAATAATATGTCATCAGAAGACAGAACCTTCTGCTTACCCAATTTATATTCTTGGGCATCCAGACTTTCTTCTCTTTGTTTTGACAATCATAGACAATGCTGTTTCAAACAACATTGTACATAAATTGCTGTGCATACATTTGATTATTTTCCTTTAGAAAAATGTATAAAGATTAAATTGTTGTGATAAATGGAGTTAAGAAATTTAATGTACTTACTTAGAAAAACTGGTTTTTCTTCAAGGTAGTTTGTCTTCAGTTTGATGTAAACACATATAGTAAATAGCACAGTCATTTTCACTTACTAGTTCTCAGTAAGTGATTATTATTATTATTTGAGATAAGCAAACTAAAATTGTTCATAGAGCTTAGTTATGGAGGTATTATTATCAAATGGGAATACATTTTTAAAGTATTTATGTATGAGTATTTTACTATACTTAAAGTATTTAAGTATGAATATTTTACTACCTCATTTTCTTATACAGTTTCCTTATTTCTTTATGGCATTACCATTTGAAACTAATAATGGGAAATGCTTTTCAGAGCTTTCAAATTTGGCAGGTACTGGACTAAACCTTTTCTGCGCAGCATGTCAGCGATCGCCACACACATATGTGGGCCCTATTATCACACTCATTTCACAGGTGAGGAAATTGAGACCTCACGGTCCTCTGGGAGATGCCCAAAGTTCTTTAAGATGTTAGTGGCAGGAGAGGGGGGAGGATGGATGGAGCAAGAGTAATTGGTGGCTCCACACTTAGGGTGCTTCTTATAAGGGTACAGGTGAAACTTACTTAATGTATAATATCAATGTCTGCACACAATAACAAAGAAAATGCCATGAAAGCTACGTCAACTAGTTTGATGAAAATATTTCAAATTGTATATAAAACCAGCACATTGTACCCCATGATTGCATTTATGTACACAACCATGATTTAATAAAAAAAATGTAAGTGGCAGAGCCAGGCCTCAAAGCAGGCCCTCTAATGCCAGGGTCTGCCCGTTTCACCACTGCTTTAAGATGAGAGAAGGATAATAACGTGAATATATGACCATAATTTGCAATTCTGTTTCTTATTAACTAAAAAGTTAATGCTGACCTCAAAGTTAGGCAATAACAGTTTATTTGTGGAATGTCAAGGAAAATTTTTCTGTGCATTGTCCTCACCCCTCTCTTTTTAAAAACTCCGTCTCCGGTTTCCTCATGTTCTTCCTTCTCTATTGTTATCAAAGTCTCTTGTTATGAATGGGTCTCATAAATCATTTATTTCATATTTTCACGCGTTTGTTTGGAACTGTCTTTTAGTAGGACTCAGTATTTTAATACACTCTTGTAAGTCTGATTAAGACATTGTGAACCTTAGTAAGCAGGGGGATAAGGAAATTTACAGGTCAGAGGACCCTTTCTAAAAGAACATGAGGGCAGCAGCCTATTCAGAACATCGGCTTGTAATCATGGTTGCCTCTCTTCCCTCTATCCACTCTGTTTCACTTTCCACTTCTCCCTTTCTTTTTCCCTCAGCTATCACTTGAGAGCAATTTTGAGAAAGTATCTTTAGTATAGTATAATAATAAAAATGAATGCATCAATGCCTTTGGAAGTAAGCAAAGTGATTGAAAAGCAATGTTTACATTCATTACTTTCTGTTCCTCCAAGCTTTGGGTTTTTAGCTTCAGGACTTCGATCCACAGGAAGAGCACAGTGCTGGGTTGGATCAGGTGAGGAATAATGGAGACAGACAACTTCAGGGGCAGCTACAAGTATTCATAATCTTTACAATGTGTCTGTTTGAACCTTCTCTGCTGGCATGTTGCGTCACATATGTAGACTACCCCCAATGGAAGGACCACCTTCAATTAAGGGAGAATGTTTAAGAAAATGATGGATATGTAAGATTTCCTCCCTCCTGCCAGCTGTGAAACTGATTGATCTTAAAGCTTTTGCCATGGCTGTTATTTCAAGGAGAGAAAATTGTGTGTAGGAGTGAAAATTGTTCAAGGACATCATTTTTTTTTTTATTTTTCTCATTTCCTTCTCCAAGTGGGTGGAGAATAATTTTGTGAGGTTGAAAGATACATAAGTATATACATTTATATTTCCTAAATTTACATACAGCAGCCCTAGCGATGTCAAGAACCATCCAAGGACTACTCAAACCAAATACTGACTTCCAGTATAACCAAATATCCAACCAGATGAATGGCCCGTGGAGCTTCACTGGACAGAGGGGGCAAGTTGACAAGTTTTAAAATGTTCTTAGTAATAAGTTTCTACCAAAAACTATAAACAAATTACCAGTTTCCTCTGCAGTTATTAGATTAGGCTCCGCAATAAGATAAACATCACAGTATCTTTATGAACATATATAAAGAATTCACAGCTCCAGCGTTGTATTTTGAGACCATAAATTTAAACTAACTGAGCTAAGAGGTCCACGTACATTACCGATTTTCAGAGAGGGAAGGTGGTTATTGAAGAAGGACAGAATTAAATTGTTTTCTGGTTTTAAGAGGGTGCCAACTAAGAAAATGCCATGAAGGCTATGCCATGAAGGTTAAATAGTTTGATGAAAATATTTCAGATTGTATATGAAACCAGCACATTGTACCCCTTGATTGCACTAATGTTCACAGCTATGAATTAATAAAAAAAAAAAAAGAGGGTGCCATGTTCTAATTACAGCCTCACTTTTGTCTATTAGTTTGTAGGACATAATTGGAGTAGCTCAGCTATAAGTAGACTTGCTTCTTTCAGGTCCACAACAGATGAACGAAGAGGAAATAAAGTTCTTCCAATTCCAGTGATGCATGGGTCATGTCAAAGTTTTGAGACAGACTATGTTATGGTCCATTATTTCACTTCAAAGAAACTGAGTTGACAGCATCCTTTCTGATTCATCTGTGCAGCTTTCAACTTGCTCAGCTTATCAGTGTTGCTGGGAAGGCTTCATTTGGTTCCTTCTATGCATAATTTGTTTCTTAATTTTTCATGTTATCTCGAAACTTTTATAATGATCTACATGTGCCTATACTCTCCCTTTGAATAACTGTGTCCTCTTTTGAAGAATTTGAATCAAAAAAGGAGTGAAGTGATAGGAATCTCTGAAATGTGGATGGTAAACTTGCTGTTATAGCCATTGTGAGTGCTCTCCCATTTTGGTTTCCAAGCAGTTTGCAAAGTCAACCTTCTTCACACACTCCTGCAGCCACAACCCTCTAACTATAGCTGCCATAAGGAAGCCCTCCATTTGTAATCTCACTTTCACAGGGGGATTGGGATTGATGATCAGGTTACAAAAAATCGTGAGGTCAAATATGAAACGCAGAGTCAAGAAATCTTTTCAGTTCTCTGATATGGTTTTGTTGAGTGATCCTTCACAATTTGTGAGAAATTATGTAGTTTGAGGGAAACAAAACTTCTAGAACAAAATATTTATACGCCAAACAAACAAACAAATAAAAAAGGACATAGCATTAAAAAAAAAGCAAAATGGTGTAGAACACAATCTTCCAAGTCCAGGTAGGCTGTTTGGTCCTGCTGTACCTGTGCCCACAAAGCCTTGACCCTTGGATGTGTCCTCCCATGTCTCAGTCTGGATGTGTGGAAGCATGTTTGTACGTTCTAGCCAAGCAAAGGCGGGAGAAGGGAGCCATCTGGTGTGGGAGGTACATACTGGTTAACTTTATCAGGAAGCAGGTGGCTGAGCTGCAGGAGGTTTCCAGGCTGAGAACCAGAGAAGTGCAGACTTCATGGGTATGATGGACACTGAGATGTCAAAATAAGGCAAAGAAGCTTCCTGAACTAGGGGAAAGAATTTCTCTGTTTAACTTTGGCCAGCATTCAATTTTGTTCTGCAAGCATTTATTGAGTGCCTTGCCCATATAGGACATTGTGTCTTCTGGGAAATAAATAAGAATAAATGTCATGGAAGAGAAGAAAGAGTAATTCTTTAGGGAAGAAACAATTCTAACAGGAGTGATGCCTCATAACTCCCTAAATGCTGGTGAGACCATGGCAGGCACTGGGCGGATTACTCTAAAGTTGTGTTCCTTCACCTTCATGAAGTAGCAGTGTACAGAAAAACTCAAATAAACTAAAATGTAGGTTTGTTTTGGAAAGTAGGATATTCACTATGTTTAAAGATCTATGTTTTCTCCCAGGCATGCACTTGCTGACTCTGTTTCTCTCATATACACAGCTCTCCTCTTCAAATACAATATACTTTATCCACTTAAAATTAGGTTATTGTAGGCTTGTGAAAGGTACATATAACAGTAAGTGTGGAATAAATATAATTTATATGTGTAAATTTGTTTCTTATAAGTATAAAAAATTAATGAGAATGGGTGATCCATTTATTTAATGAATAAAGAAGTCAAAGGTCAAAGAAATAAATGACTTGCCCAAGAGCACATAACATGTTAGAGGTAAAATTAAGAAATAATTGGTTTATATACCCTTTAACCTAGAGGTTATAAAATGACAATATATTAATTTTTAATATTAGAAAACAGAAGTTTATTGGAACACATGGGTGAGCTCAGTCTTCTATCTTCTTTCTTTGGGTATTGTCTGGTAAACTCACAAAGGTTCAAAAAATCCCTTTCTTACCTGCATTTTTGTCCTTCTCCTGTACATTCATTAACCATTATTTTAGAAAGTATAAATGACTTTTATCCAACAGTAATTCAATGGAACTTTAGCTTTTCTGTTTATTGTCTTATATTCTACCAACAGATTAAGTTTTTGATTATTTTCTAAATTAACTGTCCATTCACAGCTAAGCTTTCTGAAAGTACATTTTGGAACACTAGGATTATTACAGATTAATGTGAAAACACCATGGAAAGATTTTCTTTCACAATATTCTCCCCAAATATAGCATCATACCTCAACCTCAAATCTCTTAATTCCTCAGTTGTCCCATACAATGAGTTATTCTTAATGTCATTGAGAAATACCACTTTAAAGGAAATGAGAAAAAACCTGGTATTCTTTATTTTTTCCCAATAAAGTTAAATAATCTCCTCTGTTCAAATTTAGAATTCTGTTTTTGTTGTTGTTGTTTGTTTGTTTTGTAGAGACAGAGTCTCACTTTGTCACCCTCGGTAGAGTGCCATGACGTCACATGGCTCACAACAACCTCTAGCTACTGTACTTAAGCCATTCTCTTGCCTCAGCCTCCCGAGTAGCTGGGACTACAGGCGCCCACCACAACACTGAGCTATTTTTTATTGCAGTTTAGCAGAGGCCAGGTTTCAACCTGCCATCCTCAGTGTATGGGGCTGGTGCCCTACTCAACTAAGCCATAGGCGCCGCCCCAAATTTAGAATTCTGAAGTATAGAATCTTCAAGAAAAATTTTTAGTAATTTATATATGGTGAGCTAGGTGAAATGCTTGATGTGATGTAGAGAATGTTCATACTTGGTTTTGAGAATGATTTTATCAGGAAAAAAATGACCGATACACTTCAAGGAGACGAAATCACTTCAAGAAAGATTTAATTAGTTACAACTTACAAAACATGTGCTTTTGCTTTGTATTTTATTAATAACTGGTTCTTACAAAAACACACAAGAAGGAACACTTTTTCTGGATGACTGTAATGATGTAAAAACATTGTCTTCCTGATAGGGTATAAATCGTCAGCAGGGCACTGGCGAAAATAATGTAGTTTATTTCTGTTGCCCAACTCTTCTCGTGCCCTTCCTACATCATAACCTTGCTTTGGGTCCACAAACCAAAGGCCAAAATTCTCTACACATAAGTACTTTCATACTAGAGTTAAGTTTTTACAAAAAATTATTTGAAATATCCTCCGTGTTCCTCTAATGGCTAACACTGAATGAATGCAAATTATACTCAAGGCACTGTGCTAAGTGCCTTACAGCATAATATCACTTATAAACCTCACAAACACCTGCATGGCAGCTACTTTTATTGTTCCCACTTTATAGATGAAAACCTTGATCCTCAGGGAGATGAAGATAATTGAGGTCACCTAACAAGTAAGTGGAAAACTGAGACTTGAGTCTGGTTCTGTGGTACTCAGAGGTAACATGCTCTGTCACTGAGCTCCTGTCCTGCAGCACAGATCCAAACTGTTTTCTGTCAGCTCCCAGACTAGTAGAGTGCTCTCTGTTGTCAAAGGGGCATATAAAAATATAAAAATGGCTGTTAAGTCGTAGAAGGAGACAAAATTCCATACAAGCCTAGAAGAGACACATTGAGTGACTTTCTAAAAGGTAACAACCAGACCAGCAATGTTAGCATCTCCTGGGGGCTTGTTATAAATGCAGGTTCTCTGCCCCATGGCGGCCTCCTCAGTGAGAACCTCGCTTGATGGTTTCCTCGGACAAGGACCAAAAAGGCCCAGACATCTCAAAGAGCATACAGACAGCCTGAAGTGTTCAACCAGAGAAGCTCAGGTTTGATTTCTCTCCTTTCATTTGAGCTTTTGCTATATCTGAGACTCTAAGATTTCATTTAAAGAATAACTTTTGCTGCTTTAAAACACCTGACAACCACCAAAATATATGTGATCATGAGGCTAATACAAAAAAGTTTGATTCAAGGATCAAACCTTGAATAGAATCAAAAGTTTCTATTCAAGGATTTGTCTGGAATCAGCTGGCCGACCCAGAATAAACAATTTAATTGTTCTGTGACTATAAAAACAGGAGTGGCGGTACTTACAATCTTTACATTACCTTTTATATTTTTACATTTGATGATGTAAATATCATCACCCAATTCCTAAAGTGTCTTATTTATTAAAACAAATTTGAAAGTAATATAAAAGTAAAGCCACGATAAAAAGAAATTAAGTTTAGCAGAAGGACCTAAGAAAAATTAAATGTCTCTCCTCTCTCCTGTGCCCACCACTGGTCTGGGCCTCATGGGAAAATATTCATGGCTTCTGGCTTTCACTTCTTCCCGTGATTACCACTCAAATAGTGCACTGAGGCTTGATTTCCAGATTTACTGCTAGACAATATGGATGCCCTTTAGAAAAAGGGAAAAATTTATTCTGTTTATACTATAAGCAAATCCCTCCTTTTTGTCTTGGTTTTTGTCTTTATGACTTTAAATCATACACTCTATTTTTTCATTTTCTGATACAGAACATACCTTTTGATACTTTCAGTAACTCCTACTTTTATCAACTTTATAATAGCTATTATTAACCCTATACTTCACAGGTTGATTCCAAAATTTGAAAAGCTATAAAACAGCATTTACAATAATATGATGGCGTGAATATTTTTCACACATGTGGCAGACAAATGTATATGTCTCAGTCAGAACCTAGCTTGTGTGCATGTGCATGTGTCTGCCACATGTATGTGGGGTCCTTATGTTTACGCCTTCCTGTGAGTTGTGTTTGGGACCTTTGACTTGCTTTTAACCAAGAGAATATGGCAAAGGTGTTAGGCTGCTCCTTCCATGATGACATTACAGGGTCATCAGGTGTGTGTATGTGTTTGTGTGTGTATACATGGGTGTGAATGCTTGTGTGCAACCTTTTTGACTGCCATGAAGAAAATAGAGATCTCAGCCTTATAACCACATGGAGGTGAATTCTATCAAAAACTTGAATGATCTTAGAAATAGAGTACTCTCCAGTCAGCCTCCAGATGAAATGGAGGTTTGCAGCCTGGTGAGACCCTGATCAGAAGACCCAAGCGAATCTGTGCCCAAGCTCCCAACCCACATAAACTGCGAAATAAGAAATATATGTGTCTTTAAGATGCTAAGTTGTCATAACTTGTTAGGTGGCAATAAAAGACTAATACAATGTAAATCCAAGTATAGTTACCTTACCCATAGAGAAGAAAATGTAATTGTATGTCATTAAATTTGTACAAACCAAAAAAAGGTAGTTCCCAGTGTTACAGTATTTCTTTCTTAATTACATTATTTTCTTTTAGGAGGACCTCAGATGCAGTGAGTTCAGTTAATCATATAGCTCCGTTCCTGACAGATTATTATCCTTGGTCTGCACATAATCTTCCTCTTATTTATTTATTGTCTTTCCCCCTCACGTTTCACTCCCAATCTCTCCCTCTCCTGGGTAATCCTTGTAATGTGTTCAATGTGTGGCCATGTGTTTACACATGTTCAATATACATTCACCCAAAATAAGAATGGTTGTTTTGAGTGAATGTATATTCTATTGCTTCATAATACATTGAGTTATAGATCTCATTGTTTCTTACATTTTTCTCCCAACACTAGGTACAAGGCTGTTGTATTGGTATGTAGACATCAATCCCTCACTTCAAGAGGACCCAAGGTCTTCCATGAGCATCTATTCTATTTAACTCACTCTTTGACAAATGGAAACTCAGAGCTGCTTCAAATTTCTAACACCATAAAAAATGCTATTTATTGAATTCTATTCTTCTACAAAAATTTTACCAAATAAATATCAATTAAATAAAAATCCAACTGGAATTTTGATTGAGAATGTAATGAATTTAATGAGATTAATATGAGAAAACTAACACCTTCTATTAGGATGTGACTTTTGATGCATGGAAAGACCCTCCATTTGCTTGCATCATATTCTATGTTATTTATCATAATTTTTAAATGTTCTTCAAACAAGGCATATGTATTTCATATATGAGAATTAATATCTGGATTTTCATCTCTTCCTCCCTTTCTATTCCCTCACTCCCTTTTTTCTTCTATCCCTTTTCCCTCTACTTTGTTCCCTTTTTACTTGTCATCTTCCTTCTCTACTGGTTCTGTTGTTTTATCCCTACTGGGCAAACAATGATACAGTCTGTAGACATAGAAATATTTTTTTCCCCTTTAATGATACATTTTTAATCATTTTTTTATTTCTTAAGGAGTTATCCAGGATCTACCAGTGTTCAATCAGCAGCAGCAATGAACGATATTTTTGTTTTATTCTTAGTCTTTAAAGGTGATGCCTGTCACTGCGATAACAACAAAAATAATAGCTGGGTGTTGATGTGGGCACCTGTAGTCCCAGCTATTAGGGAGGCTGAGGCAAGAAAATCATCTAAATTCCAGAGTTTGAGGTTGCAGTGAGCTGTGATGCCACAGCGCTCTACCCGGGGCAACAGCTTGAGACTCTTGTCTCAAAAAATAATAATAATAATAATAATAATTCTTCTTTAAGTATAACATTTACTGTAGCCTTAATAAAAAACTCTTTTCGGGTATAATTGGAATATGATACTTAATGTACAAAAATTGATTAATTTGACATGTTGACATTAGTAAAACCATTACCACAATCAGTAGTAATAAAAAACCTATTTTTCATTACTTCCTCAAAGCTTCCTCATGCCCCTTTGTAATTTTCCCCCCTCACATCCTTTTGAACCCTCTTTCTCCCTCCATTTCACCACTGCCATATCTAGGCAACCATTGATTTGATTTCTATAATAATACATTAGTTAGTATTTTCTAAAATTTTACATAAATGAAATTATGCACTATTTGCTCTCTCATGTTAAATCACTCAGCATATTTATTTTATGATTCCTCTATGTTGGTGCATATATCAGTGGTTTCTTTCTTGTATTATTAATTAATATTCTATTGTATGGATATAGCACAATTTGTTGATCTATTTGCATCTGATGAACATTCGGGCTGTTTTCAGGTTTTAGTTATTATCAATATAGCTATTGAGAACATTACTGTATAATTCTTTGAAAGGACTTATGCTTTTATTTCTTTTGGGCAAATGCCTAATAAAATGGACAGATCATATAGTTTATGAATGTTCAATTTTAGAAGAAGCTGCCAAACTTTTATCCAGAAAGATTGTACAACTTTACATCCCCATAAGCGGTGGTTCCCCATCTTGGCCATTGATAATACTTTGGTTCCACCAGTAATACTTTGTTATTATTGGCTTGGCTCCTGTAACTCAGCAGCCACATACACTGGAGCTGGTGGATTCCAACCCAGCCCAGGATTGCCAAACAAACAACAATGACAACTACAATAAAAAATAGCCGAGGATTGTGGTGGGTGCCTGTAGTCCCAGATGCTTGGGAGGCTGAGGCAAGAGAATTGCTTGAGCCCCAGGAGTTTGAGGTTGCTATGAACTGTGATGCCATAGCACTCAGCACTCTACAGAGGGCGACATAGTGGGACTCTATCTCAAAAAAAAATATTTTGTTATTATTTGTTTATTACAATTTTAAGCCATTCTATATGTATGTACAGCTTTTAATTTCCATTTCCGCAATGGCTAACGATATTGACAATCTTTCTGATACAAATGTCTGATTTGTCATTCAAATATCTGCTTTGGTCAAATATCTGCTCAATTTTGCCCATTTACTTTTGTTTGTGTTTCTTATTATTGAGTCGTTTTGAGAGTTTTAAGCAATATATTCTGATATAGGTATTTCATCAGATGTTTTGTTTTAAGGTATTTTCTCCCAGTATGTAACTTGTCTTTCATTCTCTTAAGAGTTTTTTTCAAAGAGCAGAGGTTCTTAATTTTGATGAATTTCAATTTATCACTTTATTCTTTTATAAATCATGCTTTTAGTGTATCTAACTAATTTTTGCTTAATTCAGTAACATTAACATTCTTCTTTGCTTTTCATTTAGAAGTTTTATAATTTTAGACTTTGGATTAGTTCTCCAAAGTATTTGAAGTTAATTTTTATTTATATTGTTAGATGGAAGTTTATGGTTTTGAATATTCAATAGTTCTGTAACAATTTGTTGAAACAATATCCTTTTTTAATTGAAATGGCTTATATTTGAAAATCAACTGACCACATATCTGTGGGTCTATTTTTGGACACTAAGTCTGATTTAGTTATTACTCTATTTTTATTCCCATACTGCTAGGTCTGGCCAAGGGTAAACAGGTGGCAAGGAGTAGCAAAGGCCAGAGAGTGGGAACCAAATTGTAGAGTGGGAACCAAATTCTGGCTAGGAACTATTCCTGGGTGGGAATATACGCAGTAAGGACTTCCTAGTGACCGCTAACCAACCTAGAAATCATTACCATCTAATTTGCATAGCATGAGTGGAGGATTCTAGGGAAAAGGCAAGAGTATAAAGGGAAACTGTTATATAACCAACATGTTATGTAATTTGTTATATAACCCCAGCCTGTTAATCATGCCCAAAGGTATGAAACAATAATTTTGTTGAGAGTGCATTTAGTATATAGGTCCCTTTGTGGAAAATGGCATAGTAATGCAATTGAGAATTTCCATCCATGAACACAGTATGCTTTTCATTATGTAAGTCTTTATTTCTTGCAGTAATGTTTTGTAGCTTTTGTAGTATAGGTTTCATACTTCTCCTAAGTACTTTTTTCCTGTTGTTACTTCAAATAGTATTATTTATTTATTTTATTTTAGAATATTAGGGGACACATATGTTTCATTTACATACTTTGTTTTTGTACAGATTGAATTAAAGTTGTAAGTGTTGCCTTTACCCATACAACACGCACAGTACCCAATGGTACCCACCCTCTTCTCCCCTCTCCTCCAGCTTGATTTTCATTGCCATTTACTTGCATACGATCACTCAAGTGTTGATCAATTAGTTCCAACTTAATATTGAGTATGTGTGTTTGTTTCTCTATTCTAATGATGTTTCACTTAGAAGAATGTTTTCCAGTTCCATACATGTTGTCACAAAAGATTCTAAATTGCCATTTTTTATGGCTGAATAGTACTGTATAGTATGCATATATCCCATTTTATTACTCCATTCATGTATTGATGGGTACTTGAATTGTTCCCACAACTTTGTGATTGTGAATTGTGCTGCTATAACCATTCTAGTGCAAGTGTCCTTTCCTTTGGGTATATACCCAGCAGTGGGATTGCTGAATCAAATGGTAGGCCAATTTGAAGTTCTCTGAGGTATCTCTAAACAGTTTTCCTTAGAGGTTGTACTAGCTTGCAGTCCCACTGACAGTGTAGAAGAGTTCCTTTCTCTCCACATCCCTGACACATCTGCTATTTTAGAACTTTTTAATATGAGCCATTATCATTGGAGATAGGTGATACCTTATAGTGGTTTTGATTTGCATTTCCCTGATGATCAGAGACAATGAACTTTTTTTCCTGAGTTTGTTTGCTTTTGGTATACCTTCATCTGAAAAGTTGTTCTTCATGCCTTTGGCTCCCTTTTAATGGGATTGTGTGGTTGTTTCTTGCTGATTTGCTTGAGTTCCTTACAGATTCTGGTTATCTGGCCTTTGTCAGATGTGTAGCATGTGAATATTTTCTCCTCTTCTGTGGATTGTCTATTTGATCTTTTGATTGTCCTTGCATGTGCAGAAACTTTTTAATTAGATCAAGTTGAACTTATTTTTTGTCATTGCTGTGATTTCCTTTGGATTTCTCCCGATTAATTCTTTGCCTAGGCTGATATCCATAGAAGTCTTTCTAACATTCTCCTCTAGGATTCCTATATTTTCCTGCCTTATGTTAAGTTTTGTATCCAGTTAATTTTTGTAAGTAGTGAGAGGTGCAGATCCAATGTCAGTCTTTCACATGTGGCTATCCAGTTTTGCTAGCACCATTTATTAAACAAAGACTCATGGAGAAGAGACAATACCATGCTGTCATGGTTACTATAGACCTGTGTTACAGCTTGAAGTCTGGTAAAGTAAGGCCTCCTGTTTTGTTCTTATTACATAAGATTGCATTGACTATTTGGAGTCTTCTCTGGTTCTATATGAAGAAGAGAACTAAAGCTGCAGGGAGCTGCATCTATGTTGGGGAGACAAAGACAGGAGTTCCCTGGAGCTAAATCAGGCTTCAACAGCTACTGGGGTTGTCCTTCCTTGGTCCCTCACTTCAAAAAATAGTTGCTTTTGCTCACGAAGACCCATGGCTTTAACCCAGGGATGCTCACTGCCTCTTCTAGAAGTTGCAGAATGCCATTCCACCAGGGTGCTATGGACTCACCCAGGGATGCCAAAATCTGTTACTGAAAGCTTGACATTTGTCTCCCAAAGTCAAATCAGAAAAACAGGGGTAAGGAGTTTGAGGAGAAGAAAACATAAGTTTATTAATTTGTTGGCAAATGATGAAGGCTGGCAGGCTCCTGTCTCAAAAATACCAGCATTCCTCTAAAATGGTATTTAAAGGTAAATTCAACTTAACATTCACAGCTAGCATACAAAACTATGATCTAACTACATGTAGTGAGCTTCTAATACATATCCTGTAAATAGTTAAGCTCACTTTTTAGTTCTTGTCTTTTTCTTGCAGACTCTATGGTATTTCCTTTATAATTTGACATGTTGTACATAAATAAAGATACTTTTACTTCTTTCCAATATGGATACCATTTTCTTCCCATTTCCTGCCTAATTGTACTCTTTAGAACCTCTCGAATAATACTGAATGAAAGTGGTGTGAGAATGGATATTCCTGTCTTGTGCTCTCAGCCACAGCTATATCTTGCCCTGTTCTTCTTATCCATGTCCAATGGCCAGGCCTAAACACAACGAAGCATTTCTAAATAAGATTACCTTTTCTCCAGCACCATTAATTGAGTTTTAAGTTTATCTCAAGTCAGTTTACTACATGTACTCTGTTGCTGGATCCAGTGGTAGCTTTTTGCTTATTTGTTTTTTATTGGTAATTGGGACATATTTTTCTAATGAGGCACAGTAAAGCATTAGATCCAAATCTTTGTATTTTACTTATTGTTCTTTTTTCCTCTCCAAAGTCTTTGTATGTATAACTTACTTGTAGGGTGAATAAAAAGATTAAAATAAAAAAGTATTTCTTTGCTGATTATTATAATACCAGTATTGGATGTATCCTTTGTTTATCACTCTAGGGAAGGCAGATTTCTGTAGGGCATGGAAACCCCAAAGCACACCAGAGAGACAGAAGATACTCTATTTTCTTAAGAGAATTTTTGGATTCATTGTATTCTGAGTATAGGTTCCTCTGCCTCTAATGCTAGGTTTTCCAAGTGATAGAGAAGGACTCTTTGCCCCAGGTGGAGGGAACAGGAGTGAGAGGATGTGATCGACAAGATTAGAAAGTGGAGATGTCAGGACTGGGATAGGGCTCTTTTGTCCCTCTGCCTCTGGCCTGACACAATGGCTTAGTGAAGAGTCAGAGAACCTGTCAGAAGCTCTGACCTGAGCAAACTTCTATTTTCGAAAATTTGTTTTAACAAAGTTTCTGGGCAATGATTCCTGAGGGATACCAAAATCATTAAGTGCAAGTTTGAGGGGAGTGGTTTGTTGTAGTGGAAGGAGGCAGTTTCTCCACTGGCCCACAGTTAACTGAGAATAGAACAGAGAGCTGGATCAGATCGTGTCCCTGCTGTTAAGGACCTTGGTGATTTGGGGGAAGTGGTGGTTGTGGTTTGGGCAGACATATCAAATATGTGCAGTCATTGGGTATTACGAATAAAGTGCATGTGGTGTAAGAGTGAAGGGGAAAGGACGAGGATAACTAAATGCTCCAGAAAGGACAAGCTGCCCCAGAGAGCTGGAGCGGTGCTTGAGTGGAGTGGTGAGAAGCATGCAGGCCCCAGCGGCAGCCAGGTGCACCCCGATTACACACTCTCATGACCCCCGGTATAATACTCTTCTACAGTAATATTAGCAAATTGTCATGTATTAATTATTTGTAAAAAATGCGTATTTATTTTCTGACTTGAGAGTATAAGCTCCCGTGGACTCTTGTTCGCCATTGTATACCAAAATCCTGCACCTGTTCTCCCACTATAGACTTTCAGCATTTTAGATATTTTTATTATGTAAAAATTCAAAGAAACACAGAAGTAGAGAATGCTGTTTAATAAACCTTCATATACCTATTAGAAGCTGAATAGTCACCATTATTTTACTAATCTTGTTTCAACTATAACCTAGCCCTTACCTTTTTGCTTATGTGGGTTTGGGGGGGGGGTTGTTTATTTGTTTTTTACAGCAGAGAAAGGGTTTATTCCACAGAGTACTAAGCAGAGAGATGGGAGAATTCTCTCAAATCTGGCTCCCCATGGGACTGGAGGGGACAGGGTTTGTAAAGACAGTTTAGTGGACAAAAGATTAGACTATTTAAGTATTTTAAAGCAACTCCCCCATCATTTCACTTCCAATGAATCTCTAACTGAAAATAATAGTTTTTGCATAACTGTCATTTTGTTACAATTCCTAATTAACCATCATTCTTCATATAATTTAATATCTGGTCCATAGTCAAGTTTCTCTAATTGTCTCAAAAATGTCTTTTTGTTGTTGTTGTTGTTGTTGTTGTTGCAGTTTGGCCAGAGCTGGGTTTGAACTCACCACCCTGGGTATATGGGGCCAGCACCCTACTCACTGAGCCACAGGCACCACCCTCAAAAATGTTTCTTTAGAGTTGCTTTGTTGGAATCAGGGCCAACACAAGGTCCACTCTTTATGCTTGGTTGTGTGTATCTTCAATTACTTCTATCCTATAATTGTCTCCCTATCCTTTCCTTTCCTAGCCTCACTCATTTGTCCTGGAGACCGTCCTACATTCTAGATGCAGCTAGTTGCTCCATTAGTTGTTGTTCTGTTCTATTCGCTTCCTATAAACTCCTCATTAGAAGGTGGAGTTTGATTAGATGAAGGTTTTACACTTTTCCCAATACTATTTTTTGAGTGGAAATGGATATTTCTTGCTGCATTACATGAACATCGCGAAGCACATAATGTTCTACTGTTCCAACTTTTGTGTCCTACCATAGTTTGGAACAATTTCATTGAGGAGGTGGCATTTGAATGGGGTCTTGAAAGACAGTGGTGACAAGGACAGTGGTGCATTTCAGACAAAGATGGGAGACAATACAGAGGCTTAGAATCATCACACCAGTGTGTTGTCTGAAAACTAGCAAGTTTCATTTTCCTCTTTTTAGAATTGATAATGTGCTTCAATTTGAAGATTGGATTTTAAACTCAATTTTATTCACTATTACTTTTAGGATAATTACTTTTGAGACTGAGACATTCCATTCTCAGGCTAAACATAGGTTTGCTATTTAAAACATTCTTACCAATCAAGTTTTCTTTTCTCTCTGCTCTAATGAAGAAGGTTTGTTATTTTTATCTTGAGAGATATTCCATAGTTTGTGGTGAAATCCAGAAAGAGGCTTTCTGGTTTAATATCATTGCTTCATCATGGCACATAAATAAACAAACAAATAAGTGGAATTTTCCAACTTTTGTTTGATTCAATAATGGACTTTGCTTCATGAAATAATTGACTCCAGGGGTCAAGAGATATTCAGTGTAGAACACTGTAGAATTCATCAAGTCTATCCTGGAATAATGTTATGTTTATTTTATTAAATTGTTCAAATTGACATTTAGTTAATGGGAAACAGTAGTATCTGATAAAAAAATACAAAAATGGCAAAAAGGAAGGACTATCATTTAATTAGTGTTTTCCAGAGATTCTTAGAGTTTGGTACTGCAGACTAATTATACCTTGTGGGGATTAAAGGTCAGATGGAGGCCCATCTTACATAGAGGAGAAAGATGAGGTCCTAGGAGAAGGGTCTCTTCTCTGGAATATCTCCTCACAATCTTAATGCTCATACTGAGATTTCACCATTAATAAGCAATTGTTGGCTCGGCGCCTATGGCTCAACAGGCTAAGGCGCCAGCCATGTACACTTGAGCTGGCGGGTTCGAATCCAGCCCTGGCCCTCCAAACAACAATGATGGCTGCAACCAAAAAATGGCCGGGTATTGTGGCAGGCGCCTGTAGTCCCAGCTACTTGGGAGGCAGAGGCAGGAGACTCACTTGAGCCCAGGAATTGGAGGTTGCTGTGAGCTGTGATGCTACAGCACTCTGTCCAGAGTGACAGCTTGAGGGTCTGTCTCAAAAATAAATAAATAAATAAATAAAAGCAATTGTTCATTGCTGGTATGATGCTACTCAAGGCCTGACCTCATAACCTTTACCAACCTAGTTGGGTGTATTCATTCACCAAAATGAATATTGGTGGAGTAGTCTATCCATGAAAGCATAAGTAGGTGTTATTAGGGCAATGACATTAGGTTGGCCAAGGTAAAACTAATGGGGTCTTCAAGGGAACTGAGGCTTAAAGGTGGAAATATGACTGGAGGTGTTGTGCTGGGAGGCCACTGCTTGGTTTAGGGGTCTGCTAATCCAACAACAGCACGTTAGGATGGGCATGGTTCTAGGTGGCTGTGTATGTTCTCATGGTTATGATATTTAGCTAATGAAATTGGCTAAAGGTGAGAGTTAAAGCGATGAGTCTTTTCTAGCTACTTGGTTGATCATTTGTCATTCACAGGACATCTTCAGCTGGATGTGATCTATGAGTACCTGTAATAATGTGTGATTTGTAGGGAGTGTTCCATTGTAGATCAGCATATGGTGTGAATTCTTCCTGCAAGGTGAAGACACATCAGGCGAAACTGCCCCTCCTTAGGTCGTATGTGGGTCTCAGGGTTCTGCTGGTAGGTAGGAATAAACGTGCTGTGTGTATGACAGTGCTTTTCTAAAATGAAGAGATGGAGCCATGAACAGGAGAAGAGGAAAGACAGAAGCAGAAGTGACTGAGCTGTGTGTCAGACCAAGATGTCAGCCAGTTGGGAGTCGGCTGCAAAGGAAGACGTGGGTCGGGATGCCCCAGTATGTGCGTCCTCCTCGCCGGGCACTCTTGCATTCAGGCGTCATCATGGGGACCCTCCCGTATTTCGAGCAGGGCTTTTTAATGCCAGGATACAGGAGAATCCCAGGTGGGGGTGTTAAACCATAAACTTAATGTGAATGTCACCTAGATAAAAACTGAAATTCACAAGGTCACTTAAACACTCAATTTAAAGTGTAGCCATGTTTTAAGTAATGACTTACCCTGCGTTCTGTTCTGAATTGGTGTTTGGGGACATAAAAACATCCCAAACAAATAGCCATTGAATACATTTTGTGGTAGATGAGGAAGATTTATTCCTAAGTATTGGGATTCGAGCCAGTATTTTTCTTAATTATAAACATTAAGTGTGACTAGAATACATTGCCAAGCTATTCCACAATCAAATGGGTGCAATGAATTTGCGAGCTGCATGAGTAAATAAAGTAAATGCGCTTCTGAATGTACGTGTCTTTTATGTAGGGGTCAAACCACGCTGCTCATGAAGGGAAGATGAGGGAGGAAAACCTGTTGTAGAGAGGCAGGGATGTGCTAATCTCTAAAGGTACAATTTCAGAAGATAATGTAATTCTTCGAGAAAGAAGTTTATGTTTCAGCAGTGATTAAAATATAAACAAACTATGAAGAAACCTTTTACTTCTTTACACAAGGAAGCTTCTATTAGGTATCTCATAAAGCTCCAATTGCAGAGACAGTAGAAGTGCTGTTTCTCGCCTGCCCTGGACATGACCACTGACAGTGACCCCCGCCCCTGTGTGCTAACTTCCTCATATTTCTGTATTATGCTTACTGCTCACTGAATAGCTGCATGGTCATTTATTTATTCAATAAACATCTATTGCCCACCTTCTAAATGCCACTTATTGTGCAAAGGGCTGAGGATAAAGATGTAAAAGAAGACACAGACCTTGTTCTCTAGGAGTTCACAGTCCAGGAAGCTGGTTTATAGCCGTCTTTAGAAGGGCAACTGCTTGATGTTGCCTATTTCAGATAAAAATAGAAAATACGCTATTCCTTCTCTCCCTGTCTCCCTATGATGCCTAACTTCCAAAGAGCAGTAGTTATATTTCCAAGCTTCTATCGCAGACTACTTCTATTTTAATTCTGGCAAAGGCAACTACCCTCCTCCTCCTTTTTTTCTTTCTACTTTTTCCCCTCCTAATCATTAGCTCCTGAAGATAAAATTATTTTCTTAACTGAAGCAAGTAGACTGATGATTTCAAAATTACTTCTTTTTCCTACCCAGACATATTTTCACATAAAAATACATTTTATACAAAAAGCATGATTTTCTAAAAACTTTCTTTATAAACTCCAGTCACTGGTCATATACATCAGGGGTACCTGATTTTCTAGGAAAAGAAAAGTGTGACCCTGGGTACTTCTGCTTGAGTAAAGCTAAGGAATCACCTTTCCCTGAAACTTATCACATTGAAAACAGTTTTATAAATTTTTATTATGGTTGCCTCATGCACAGGAAGGCTGAATTGACAGAAAGGAAATTCATGCTCTCAGGAGTTTGGTGAATTTCTCAAAGGCTGTTGTGTCAAAACTGCAAAGGAGAGCACACACCATAATCTACCAACTTTCCCCAGAGGAAAACGAGATGGATGTACAGCTATTCCCCCAAAGTAGTAGACTTCTGTTCACTTGGTCTTAGGTCTGTAATTTGTTACTGGTGAGACATCACCACCTCTGTGCTGAGATTTCAGCTGATACTCTCTGAATTATGTGTTTCCTTTTGTTGTGTTACAACCTGCTTAATGAAAGCATCATCTTAGGGGAAAACAACCTTTAAAAATCCAGCAGAGAATATATTTTTTAAGAAAGAGGAGCTTAATATGTTCCTTCTTTTGAGAGCCTGCACCATTGTGAATTCTCCATTTACTGTTTGTTTGTAATGGCCTATGACAAGCTCTTGTGGTTTGAATATTCTGTTCTCGAGTGAGGACTGAATATCTACAGTAACTGAATTTCCTTTGAACATTCTATTAATGAAAATGTAAGTCATTTCCAGTATGTCATTATCATTATATTTAATTTGTAAACATACCTGAAAGCTTCAATTGAATCAATTGAAATAAAATCTCCTAAATTAGGCTCATAAATTAGGTATTTATAATCTGATATTCTTTTCGTCTTCTCTGCTAATAGATTAATTTTCTTCTTTTGATAGTGTGACCTTTCCTCTACTCAGTAATATAGAGGAGATGGAATACACTAACACTCCCTTTTCTGTTTTATTCTTCAAAGAATGTGTCTTATATGTTCATTTTTTGACGGAGGAATTGAAAAAATATTAAGCATTCTATTCTTAAATGTACTCAGTCTCTGCATTTTTAAGAATAATACCCCCTTTTAAAACTTAAATTTATAGGCAGAAATATTGAAATACATTTTGTATGATAACAGTGTACCATCAAAGTGTGCAAATAGTTTAAGCTTAAACAATACACTGTCGAATTCAAGATTAAAAAGATGCTTAATAAAGTAAAATGATCAGAAGAAAAAAGATTTTTAAGTGTTGTAAGGCAGAAATTTTAGTAAATGCATATCTGAGAGATATAAAAGGACAAAAAATATTCAGGTAAGCCTTTTGTATTTTATTGCAAGTATTAATTTAGACTACCCTGTTGAAGCATAATACTTAGACAGTGGTCTATGCTCCTTTTTGTGGTAAACTCAGAGAAAGGAGTATCTAGAATTGGTTTTAAATTATTTGAGGACTTCTTTTGGAGGAATGACTCAAAATATTTAGTCTTAGCTAGCGTTCTCCAGAAAACAGAGCCTGAGGCCGAACTTTGCATGTTAATGCCTATAAGGAAGCGTAATGCCAGGGTGGCAATAGTGGGGTTGGGGGGAAGAGCAGAGAAGTAGAACAGCAAATAGGAGGTGGCATGACCAAACCGGCATGACTTCATGGAAAAACACAGCCAGTTCCTTGGTCAAGTGGATGAGATAAGCTGTAGTGAATCACAGCAGTTCTGAATAGTCTGTCAGAGGGAAGAGGGGAGGGGATCTGTTAGCTCTTCTCCCATTGTCATCTCTTTCCCTTCTAGATTTTTTTTTTTTTGGAGACAGAATCTCAAGCCCTGGGTAGAGTACCTTGACGTCACAGCTGGCAGCAACCTCAGAGTCCTGGGCCCAGTCATTCTCTGGCCTCAGCCTCCCAAGTAGCTAGAACTAAGGGCTCCCATCACAACGCCTGCTATTTTTTGGTCTGGGCTATTTTCAAACCTGCCAGCTCTAGTGTATGTGGCTGGGGCTCTAACCGCCTGAGCTACAGGCACCGAGTCCACATCTAGATTTTGTCACTTGAATCCTTTGGACAGCTTTTGGGGACTCCAGATCCTACATTCCACAGAATGACACTTTCTCTGAAAATGGAAAAGTGGAAGTAGCTGGACTCTTGGGGCTGGGCTCTGGGGCTGTGGCAGTTCCTGCCTCAGTGGGTGTGAGAGAGGCTGGCACAACCTAGCCCTAATCCTGGGACCCGGCAGAGACAGCTGGTCGAACTAGAAGATAAAGCAACAAGTCTCTCTGAGCAACTAAGGGGAGCAGAAGGCAGAGTCTGCAAATCTGGAAGTCCACCCCCTGTACGTTCAGATCTGCTCGCACCCTCTCGTAATACTTTAATGTCAGAAGTGAAGTTTTATAGAACAAGGTGCCTCATTTTATGCTCAAGAGGAAAGATATAAATCCAGCTAATTAAATTCTCCTTTAAGCTGATGGCCAACTATAGTCTGAAAAGTGACCATGTTGACTTCAAAGCACAGTGCTCTTTGCTTTTGCTTATGTTGTTGTAATTGATAATCAACATCTTTCTCGATTTTTTTTTTTACCTTAGGGACCCACCCCAAGAAAAGTTTTGATCATTAACTGCATTATCTCAGTTGAGATGTGGTTGCTGCTTCCCCCTGACAGTTGTCACTCAACATGACAGTACATGAGGGTCCCAGTGAATCCCCTGGGTTTTAGCCACTCTCCTCCCTGACCCACTGAGTGATGCTTGTAGCTGCGGTAATTAGGGTTGATTAGCTCACAAAGTGCACAACTCCTCTTTTTCTCTTCTGCTTGTCCACTGACATGAGGAGTTCAAAGTGGACAGGTGGTTTGATGGCCTCCAATTTAGTGGACATGTGCTTCTGACAGAAGGGGCCCAGGATTCTTAACCTCCAGATCTCATGTTTTTAGTTTGAAAAAACACAAATTTTGCAAGGGAGTCACTGGGAGTAGTGGTGGAAAGGGCATCTCCTGATCCCTGCGTATTCCAGCCACTGGGAAGACAGGATTAGATATTGGCCATTGTTTATGTGCAGATACCGCCTCCTGGAAGATGGCACCATAATCCTGAAATGTGTTGTCCCCGGCTACTACTCTAGTTGAGTTTTTAGGAGACTGTATATGTCACTTTTATCAGGCTATAATGCTTCCATAGTCACGATCCCATTGCCTTATATTTATTTTAAAAAATGAACTTGTCATCTGAAGTGATGTGGAGATACAACATTGAAGGTTCGGAATTTTGTAAGCCCACTGGATGTTGGCATGGGGGCAGATTCCATGTACCACGAAAAGATGCCTCAGTTGAATCCTAAAGTGGTTGGAGGAGCCCAAGCATCTTTGGTTCCAACTGGGTAGGGTGTGGGAGTTGGGGAGCTATAGTTCCTGGGGTCCTAGCACATGGCGGACTAGCCAGAGTCTGGTCCTCCCTCTGGGGGAGACTGAGGTACTGGCAGTGCTTGAATGTCAGGAGACGCGGCAGGAAGGAAGTTGTACATTGAGAACACGGTGGAGGACTCAGGGGAAGGTAGAGCCAAGCAAATCTGGAAGGGGGACGTAAATTGGACTTGGTCCATATTCTAGAAACATTGTCATTGATCGTAATTCTCTGTAGCTGTGTGCAGTGGATGGAAGTCAAGTAGATACACATCCATGGTTGCAGACTCTGGGGCAGACGCAGCATGAGCTCAGAGCCACCTTCCCTCACCTCCTCTGGGCCTGGCCCCCACTTCCCAGGAAGGGGGGTGTGGTTGGGGGTACTCTGAGAACCCCTACATGTAGCTGTTAGGATGCCTGGTTCTAGACCAGTATTTGTCATGAGCTGGCCACGTGAACTCACATCCTCCCTTTATCCCTCTGGCCTCGGAGTCCTTACCCAAAATGAAGGACAGCTAAAGTCCCTTTCAGTTCCAAATCTTATGAGCTGTCACTAAAATCACACTGCATTGGCAAGGTGTGCCCTTTTTAGGCTCTGGTTTTCAGGCTGCTTTCTATAAATTGAGGGAACCAATGCAAGGTGAAGAAGGTGCTTGATGGCGGAGTGAAGGTTGGGGCTAAGAGTCAAAAGACAGAAACATATTAAGGGCAACCAGAGGTAAAAAATACATACGTCTTGTGAAATGAACATTATTAAAACACACTAGGCTACATGAAGCTAATGAACATGAACATATAAAAGGAACAATATTTAAAAGAAATGAGAAACAAGGCTTGGTGTCTTTCCAGTACCCCTCACTCTCTCTCTCTCGCTCTTTTAATGACCTGTGCTAAGGCATTTATTCTGAAACCACTCTTCTGATGAGCTGGAGTGTGCCGGGGTCATCTGCACGGGCACCTCTGCCACTCTGCCATTAGTTGGCAGCTGAGGACCTTGGCCTAGAATCCCTGCAGCCTCCCCCTGACTACTGCCTCATTATGAAGGTGGCAGTCACTTCAACCCTCAGGTTCTGTTCTTTGAAACAGCCACTGATGGGGCAGTATAGTTTTGGTTCATTACTCATCACATATTTATGTCGAGGAGAGTCTTCAAATTACCTTTTAGTGTCTCATTATGATTTAATATTTCCTACTTCCAAGTTAAGTCAGGCTAGAGAGATGGAGAAAAATTATGCAGGGACTCTCTTATCTCTCTCTCTCTTTTTTTTTTTTTTTGCTAAAACTCCTTGGATTCATCTTCCAGGTGGAAAGTTTAGAGAAATGATAAGATAACTGGCCTAATGTTGATACAGTCATTCTTTCCTTGATTGGTTTTCACTGTCAAGGATTCTAGGTTTCCAGCTTTTTAGTGAAAGAGATTCTTTAACATTGAGCCAAATTGCTGCTTCCACGAAAACTTTTTGATTTTTGATATATTATACTCATTTTACCAATTGTCAGCAATTTTTCCCATTTGGTTTCTCTGGTCATCCACTGAATTTTTAAAATTTTAAGTAAGCATTTTTCAACTTCTTTCATGTTTTCTGATTATTCCTTTAAATGGAAGCTTATTCTTGATTTATTTACACAAATCTGATATATATGCTATAAAACATATGTGTATGTCTTTGTATCTCAGAATGTTTGGGTCTTTGGGGTAGACACTGTGGTGTGCTACCCAGATCTATCTAAAGGAAGAGCTTGATACACTAATTATGAATGTTGTCAATTTTTGAATTATAGCAATATTATTTTCTCTGAGATATATTCAGAGTAAAGTCTCCTGAGTCAGTTTCCCTCTTTGAGATTTTATAATTTTATGTAAAATTAATTTTCAGAATGCTAGTACTTTAATGTCTACATTGCTATCTAATGCTTATTAATCACTCACCATAAGCTAGAGTCTGTTCAAAGTACTTTGTGTGCACCAGCCAAGTAATCTCTACAACCACATTACTGGGTAGGTATTATCAGTATCTCCAGTTTTGTGAATTCGGATTAAGTAAATTAGGAAACTTGCTTGAGGCCACAGGCTCATACATAGTAAGGCTGGAAATCAATTCTAGGCGGTCTGATCCTAAGTACCACTCTTTTCTGCCCAAATTTTTTGAGGGAAAAATAAGGATATGGATTATATATGAGTAGTACTAATTCTGTATCTATATAAATGTTTTTAATTCTTATGCTTATGCATTAAAAGTGTAACTCTAGAAATCAATAACAATATCTATGTGCAAAATACTACCCTGGAGTACAGAATTTGGTTCTGTTGAACTTACGATAACTTGTGATGGAAATCCAACTGACATAAGGTGCAGAGGACCTGAGAACACCACTTTCCCTGATGCCTGCTGGGTAACCAGCTGCCTGCAACCAACCTCTCCATGTGTCAGTGAACAAGCCTCATAAGGTCCTTATGAAGAAAGTGTGGACGTCTGGGTGCTGCCAGCTGGTGATGATTTAACACCTGCGGGGAGAATCAAGAAATCATCTATTAACCCAGGTTTGTGACTAGGTTTTAAGATTGAGGGATGGTGTCAAAAAGGAAGTGGGTATGAAATCATTTTTAAACTGTGGCATTAGTTTCCTTTCAAACAGAGACACCGTCTTCCAGTATTTCACCAAAATGACAAATGCAAAGGGAAAGAGGAGGGGCACCTGATACATGCTCTCTAACCTTTTAGGAAACATGAAGTTGTTCCTTTGGCCACATACGTGCGAATCTACCAGAACGGTGATATTATAGACATCAAGGGAACGGGTACTGTTGAAAAAGGTGTGCCACACAAATGTCACCATGGCAAAACTGGAAGTCTACAGCATTACCCAGCATGCTGTTGGCATATTGTAAACAAATGAGTTGAGGGCACAATTCTTGCAGAGAGGATTAAGCATATTAAGCACTTTAAGAGTTGAGATGACTTCCTAAAACATGTGAAGTAAAATGATCAGAGAAGAAGGGAATCGAAGAGAAAGGTGCCCAGATTCCACTAAAGACTGCCTGCTCCACCCTGAGAAGCTCACACTGTGAGAAGCAACAGAGAGAAGCCTGAGATGCTGGAACCTATTGATTAGGAATTCATAGCATACTAGGCATAGAACATAGTACATAGGAGAACCAGGACAACCAGCTGAATGAGGGCATAAGGTGTTGCAACCCATTCCCTGTGAATTCATGGTGCAATAGGCATGAAAAATAGAAGGCTGTTGCAAAAATATTTCTCTTCATTGAATAGAAGTATAGTGCCCTCTTTCCTAAATGTTAAGTGTCCAAACAAACAAACAACAAAAAAAAAACCAAACAAGCGAAAAAAGGGAGGTGTTAGCAATGCTATAGTTGGCAATGAAGATGATAAAATTTGCCAGGTCGAGGAAATGACTCTTCAGAAGACACCAGAGTAGTGCCAGGGGTTCAGGCCAAGGAAGTTTGCGTAGGATGTGGACTGAAGAAAAACCGAGGAGCCAAAGGTAGATGTGACATTCCCTTTATTCATCTTATGGCAGCCAAGGAGCAAGTGTGGGGACATCTGCCTTCATTCAGCACTGGAGCAGGCAAGCTAGCATAAGAAACTGTCCCCCATAGGAAGGTCCACCTTGGGAAATCTGCACAGGCAGAAAGCCTCAGAGGCTTATATAGCAGCCAGAACAGAGGCTCCAAGCAAAGCACTAATTACAGAAGAGTGACGTCATACTACTTAATCACGGTGACCTAACATAACACGGCACCTGCCAGCTTACTCATGATGACTCAAAATAATCTGGCACCTGCTGGCCTTCAGGTAGGAAAGCCTAATTGACTCATCTTCTCTACTCCAGTAATGCAGACATTGAAGAAGATAATACTTCAGATGTTGACAGTGACGAAGAGCTCTTGGCCTTCTATGATGCCAAAATATCATAAATTTTTTACCAGTACATAAAATTTCTTGTACCTTGTATCTGTTCCTGTGTTTTGTAATTATTTGTTTCAGAAAACTTCTTGTACTAAAATATGTTTAAAATAATGCCAAAATTCCTTTATAATACAAAAAAATCCCAAGTACCTAAATATAAAAAAATAAAAATTTGAATTAAAAAGTTAAAATGTAAGATTTTTTTTTCCTGAAAGTTTGGATCAAAAACATGGGTACTCATCACACATGGGAGTGCATTATGCACAGGAAACTATGGTACACGTTCTTAACCATTTAATATTCTGCCTCCTGATGGCAGAGAACAGAATTATGTCCCAACACAACGTTTCATGGTGATTGATTTTTTAGAGATGGTAGTGAGGATTGTGTACTACAGTCACGCATGGATTGATACTAGGGATGGGATGGAGTCTGAGAAGCGCGTAGTTAGGCTCATCTGCGTTTGCGGGAACATCCTCAGGTACCCTTATACACATCTACACTCTAATATGGTATGGCCCCATGCTGGAACAAATGTCACTGTGCTGGGTAGTGTGGGCTCGTGGAACACAGTGGCAACTATTTGTGTACCTACACATACCTAAATATAGAAAAAGTTCAGTAAAAATATGGTACAAAAGTTTAAAAGTGACACCCTGTATGGAGCACTTACCCTGAGAGGAGCTCGTAGGCCTGGAGGTTGCTGGGTGAGTTGGTGAGTGAGGGGGGAGTGAACGTGAAGGCCTCCAGTAGGGATTCTCAAAAGGTGTATAATACCAGCACCACATTGTGCCCCATGATTGCATTAATGTACACAGCTATGGTTTAATAAACAAACAAACAACAACAAAAAAAAGGTGTGCCACAAAACTTTTTACAGATCATTAATTAAATTATTTTTGAAAGAAGTTGAAAGCATAGGGCGGTGCCTGTGCCTTAAAGGAGTAGGGGGCTGACCCCATATGCTGGAGGTGGCAGGTACAAACCCAGCCCTGGCCAAAAACCACAAAAAAAAAAAAAAAAAAGAAGTTGAAAGCACAGTAAATACATTCTTCTTTTTACTCTTTTTTTTTTTGATCAGCATAATTTAAGTGTGCCATGGCAGTTTAACTACAGGTTCAAGTGTGACAACAGATAAAAATGGTTGAAAAATTCTGACCTAGAACATTACACTCCTGTGGACCTTACAAACACTGTACATTGAGGTGACACTAAATTTATAAAAATATTTTTCTTTTTATAATCATAAATTAGCCTTAGCTAATTTACTTTACTTTTATTTATTAAAGTAAATTATCTGAGGTTTTTTTTTACTCATTTATTAAAAACTTTTTGATTCTTTTAACATTTAGCTTAAAAAAATACATTACACACCAGTACAAAAATGTTTTCTTTCATTATTTGCTTATTCTATTTAAAACATTTTTATTTTTAATTTTTTTGTTAATAACTAAGATATTAGCCTAGGCTCACACAGGGTCAGGATCACCACTATAACTGTTTTCCAACTCCACATCTATTCCCTTTGAAAGATCTTCGGTGGCAATAGTATTTCCTATGATGACGCCTTCCTCTAGAATACCTGCTGAAGGACGTTCATGAAGCTGTTTTGAGTTTACTCTTTTATAAGTAGAAGGAG
The DNA here is from genome assembly GCA_963573935.1 of Arctocebus calabarensis. Lineage (NCBI taxonomy): Eukaryota > Metazoa > Chordata > Mammalia > Primates > Lorisidae > Arctocebus > Arctocebus calabarensis. The sequence continues at coordinate 5,680 of CAUYON010025372.1, read as the reverse complement.
TAAACTCTAAGATAATAACAAAAAGTATAATATAATTCATATTTATTATCATACATATACATAACTGCACTGTATATAATTGTGTATGCTCTACTTTTACATCACTAGCAGCACGGCAGATTTGTTTACAGCAGTCTCCACAGACACACAAGTAACGTGTTGGATATGGTGTTTCAGTGGCCACCACATCACTTGAATTTTTTAGCTCCGTTACAATCTTCTGGGACCACCATTGTACATATAGTCTGCTGCAGACCAAAATGTCATTGTGCAGGGCAGGATTGCATTTTACTTTATTTTTAATTCTGATTTACATCATAAATATGAAAAATAAAGATTATTTATACCTTTTTCATATTTATGATGTAAATAAGAGAAAGGAAGAACATGGTCTTAGAATATTCTGATAAGATGCTTTATGTTTAAACGAGAGTGCTGCTAGAAAAAAATTCTGTTTACAATTTAACTTTTATCTGCAAATATCTTCATTTGTGTGGGCATATAGTTTAAACAACTAGAAGTCCCAAAATGTCATTTTTGTATAACTATCTTTTTAAAAAAGGTATATATGTGGCATCAGACTCATTAAAACAAACAAAAAGAACACTACATGCAGTTTTATGGACCTGATGATTCAATAGCATTAGGTTTAAACCCCAACGGAGGCTGACACAATAGAATCGCCTAAGCCCAGGAGCTGGAGATTGCTGCGAGCCATGAAGCCATGGCACTCTACCAAGGGCAACAAAGTGAGACTCTGTCTCTAAAAAAACAAAAACAAAAACAAAAAAAAATTTTTTCAAGAATGTTTGCAGTAGAAAGAGATACTGATTGCTTTGTCCCTACGTGTCCTTTCTAAACATTGATTTGACCAGGAGATGGTTAGATCAGACAACACAAGGTTCAGGTCATTCCTTTGTCATTACTCATAGCTTGAAATTTAGAAACCCTAATGTCAGGAAAGGAAGGAAGGAACCAGTTCGTAGTAAGTTTTATTTCACCTTTCCCCCTCGAAGTGGGGAGGAGCAGTCATGTCCTCATCCCACGGCGATGCGTTTTATGTCCAATCTAGGCAGATGCAATATTTCGGATGGGCTATTGGCTTCCCTTGAACTTTCACATACTTCCCCAGCTGCTGTGACTTCGGAGAACCTCAGTAAGCTCTAATTTTTAAAAATGGAAATGAGGCAATGGTTTAAACCAGGGGTCCTCAAACTTAGGCCCGCGGGCCACATGTGGCCCGCCTAGGAGATTTATCTGGCCCGCCGGGTGTTTTTGCCTCCACTCCCTGTACTGTTTAGCAGCGGATTCATCCTAGGTGGCAAAATCTGTTAACGGAAAAACCATTGGTTGCATTCCCAGACAAAACGTGTGGATTCAGTGGAAAAGTTGCAAAAGGAGTTCCAATTTAGATTTAAAGAGCTTCATCTCCATGAACAGGACATACAGCTTTTCCATAACCCATTTTCTATTGACATTGAAAATGCAGAGGTCAGTCCCTGAAGTCACTGACCCGGCCTCCAGGCACTGCAGGGTGTGTCAGGGGCAGCCAAGTGCTCTTGCAGCTCCAGCTTTCTGGCTTCTCCATGGGGCTGGCCTGCTGCACCCGGATGCTCTAAGAGTGTTTCCACTGTTGTTTGGAGGACACACACAGTGGGATTCAGAATTCCTGGAGGATTGTCTTTGTGAGAAGCTGTAAGTATTTCTTTAAATTCTGTCCCTTAGTTTTCAAAGAAACATCAAGAAACCATGAACAACATTAGTAATGAAGAGTTTGACTGTCACTTGCTTGATGAAGGTTTTAATGCCAAGGACATTCTGGATCAAAAAATCAATGAAGTTTCCTCTTTTGATCATAAGGATGCCTTCTATGTAGCAGACCTCAGAGATGTTGTGAAGAAACACTGAAGATGGCTAAAAGTTCTTCCTCCTGTCACTCCCTTTTATGCAGTCAAATGTAATGACAGTAGAGCCATTATGAAGACCCTTGCTGCCATTGGGACAGGATTTGACTGTGCTAGCAAGACTGAAATACAATTGGTGCAAAGTCTCAGGGTGCCTCCAGAGAGGATTATCTATGCAAATCCTTGTAGAAAAGTGTCTCAAATTAAGTATGCTACCAATAATGGGGTCCAGATGATGACTTTTGACAGTGAAGTTGAGTTGATGAAAGTTGCCAGAGCACATCCAAAGGCCAAGTTGGTTTTGTGGATTGCCACTGATGATTCCAAAGCAGTCTGTTGATTCAGTGTTAAATTTGGTGCCACTCTCAAAACCAGCAGACTTCTTTTGGAATGGGCAAAAGAGCTAACTATTGATGTCAGCTTCCACATAGTAAGTGGCTGTACTGATCCTGAGATATTCATGCAGGCAATGTCTGATGCCCGCTGTGTCTTTGACGTGAGAGCTGAAGTTGGTTTCAGCATGTACCTCCTTGATATTGGTGGTGGTTTTCCTGAATCTGAGGATGCGAAGCTTAGATTTGAAGAGACCGCTGGTGTAATCAACCCAGCATTGGACAAGTACTTTCCATCAGACTCTGGAGTGAGAATCATAGCTGAGCGAGGAGGATATTGTGTTGCATCAGCCTTCACACTTGCAGTTAATATCATTGCCAAAAAAAATTGTATTAAAGGAACAGTAGGCTCTGATGATGAAGATGGGTCCAGTGAACAAACCTTTATGTATTACATCAGTGATGGAGTATATGGATCATTTAATTGCATCCTTTGTGATCATGCTCATGTAAAGTCTCTTCTGCAAAAGCAACGTAAACCAGATGAGAAGTATTATTCATCCAGTATATCGGGATCAACATGCAATGGCCTTGACTGGATAGCTGAGCACTGTGACCTGCCAGAAATGCACGTGGGCATCTTTGAAAATATGGGTGCTTACACTGTAGCTGCTGCTTCTACTTTCAATGGATTCCAGAGACCGACAATCTACTATGTGATGTCAGGACCGATGTGGCAACTTGGGTAGCAAATCCAGGACCCCAACTACCTCCCCGAAGTAGAAGAATAGGATGCTGGCACTCTGTCTGTTTCTTATGCTTGGGAAAGTGGAGTGGAATGGAATGTCACCCAGCAACTTGTGCTTCAGCTAGTATTAATGTGTAGATATCATTCTGTAGCTGTTAACTGTGAGTTTAGCTTGAATTAATGGATTTGGAGGGACTATTTAACTTAATTATTGCTAGTTTTGAAATGTCTTTGTAAGAGTAGGGTTGGCACTGATGCAGCAATATGTAAGATTAAGATATAGGGTCACACTTATCTGTGTTCCTATGGAAACTATTTAAATATTTGTTTTATATGGATTTTTATTCACTTTTCAGACATGCTATGAAAGAGCACCCCTATGCTGCTCAGCAAGCATTTGTAGCTTGTACAGTGGCAGAATGGGCCAAAAACTTAGTGTTGTGACCTGTTTTAAGAATAAAGTATCTTGAAATAAAAAAAAGAGAGAGAAAATGTGGATATAATTTACCAAATGGAACTGGCTGAACTGCAGAATTGTGACTCTCTGAAAGACGCATTCAAGTCAAGCAGCCTTCCCAATTTCTGTGCATCTCTCCCCTCTGAGACATTTCCTAATCTCAGGAACCATGCATTCAAAATGACTTTCCCACCTGCCCAATTCTTTATTTAGAATCTCTATTGTGGGTTTTATCATTGTTAGCGCATACTTCTTGCCTTGTTTTTAAATAAAGTAACAGAGTATTGTATCTTATTCTTTCTTTCTTTTTTTTGCAGTTTTTGGCCAGGGCTGGGTTTGAACCCACCACCTCTGATAAATGGGGCCAGCACCCTACTCCTTTGAGCCACAGGCGCCACCCTCTATTTAATTCTTTGTAGTGTTTATTATGACTATGGCACTTTTAGTGGCTCTACCCAAAAGCTGTCTCAAGATTACAAGGAAACTTTGCATTAAAACTCTTGTCCACTGGTTTGGGACTATGAAGCTATGACAATTAATCTAGAAAAGTTGCCAGTTTAGAAAGGACACAGGCCTACCAGTTAGTCCTTGTAAAACAAAACAGAATAACTCAATGTTTATATACCAGTTGCATTCCCAATTTGCCTGTTTCATTGTTGCATTTGTAGCAGCTTCAAACACACATTTAATACATCACAGTTTTCATAGATAAGAAATCCAGGAATAGTTTAGTTAGGTCCTTGCACAAGGTCTCACAAGACTTCAATCAAGATATTGGCCAGCTCTCATTATTATCAGAGGCATGATGGTGGTGAAATCCACCACTTCCATGCTACTTCTGGTCATGGAAAGAATAACTTTCTTGTGACTGTAGAACTCATGTTGGTTTTTCTTCTTCAAGTCCAGCAGGAGAGAAAGTCTCTGATCTCAGGGATGGTTCCAGTCTCTCTTTTAAGAACTTGTACATGATTAACTCAGGTGCACCCAGGATAATTCCCCTTTAATTAATTCAATATCAACTGACTTGGGATTTTTTTTCATTTCCAAAATTCCTTCATTGTGCCATATTTTATTGATTTAAACAGATTACAGATTAAGAATGAATTCAAGGTAAGGGATTATAATGCATCTGCCTCACTGGCTGCCAGCAACTGGAGTGGTAACCATACTCAAGTGGTTTAAGTTCTCTAAGCCTCAGTTTTCTCAAGTATAAAGTGGGAAAAATAACAGGGTTGATGTCAAGGTATTGTCGTGATGATTAAATATGACAATATGAAAAAGAACTTAGCAGAGTTTCCAGATATTAATATTTTCCTTCAAGTAAAATTGGGGTGAACTTGCTCTGTCCTCTGCTCCAACACCCTCTCATGCTGTACTGTAATATTTTGTAATTTGTTTTATCCATTTAAGTTTGCTTTAAATATATATCTTCACCAAATTTCACCTGGATACAAATATTGAAAAGCTCATCACGATATTCTCTTAAGTTCTACATTCCTCCAAAGAATACATCTGGCTACGCTAATAAGGTTAATTGGCAGTGCAGAGTGAAGTATATAGTTTCAAGTTCTTGTCCTAAGTATATTTTGGAAGCCAGCATTTTTTTAATTGAACACACATTGCAGATTATGCTTGAGTTTTTCCAACTACACGAATGTGTGTTTAACATCTTCATTAGACAATCACTCAAATAGGATATGAGTTTTGGACAATAGTAAATTAAAACTTAAAGCAAGGGAATTATTTTTGATAGGGAGAAAATTATGTGAAGAGCAGCTGCTTAAGAAATATTTAGATTATGCTTCTCCTTCCATAAATTATTCCTTTACTGCAAAAACTTAAATCAATGCTTGGTGTTTGAACTATGACCGTATTTTTATTCTATCAGCTTTATTGAAGAATAATTTACATATAATAAATTGTACATATTTAAAGTGAAAAATGTGATGCATCTTGATCTATATATAAATCCAAGAAATAATCATTATAATCAAGATAATAACCATATCTCATAATCCTCAAAAATTCCCTTAAGCCCCTTTACAATCCCTTGAGCCTCCCCTTCCTCATCTCCGACACCCCAAAGCAATCATTAAGCTTTCTTTTTTTTTTAATAATTTTATTGAATCATAATTCTGTACATTGGTGCAATCATAGGGCATGATTCATATACATTCAGAAATGTTTTCATCGTACTGTTACAGATAGCCTTCATGGCATTTTCTTGATCACTATATAA
>CAUYON010025371.1:0-15502 GCA_963573935.1 Arctocebus calabarensis | reverse complement strand
AAAACAATTCCCTGTCCTTCCCTCTCTTGAACATTATGCCTCTGCATTTGTTTTTGTTTGCTCTCACTGTGCTTTTTTTTTTCAATTGAATAGCAATTCATTCCTCTGCTTTTGTTAACTATTCTGTCTCACTCTCTCCCTCCCCCTTCCTCCCCCTTCCTTCCTTCCTCCCTCCCCCTCCCTCCCCCTTCCTTCCTTCCTCCCTCCCTCCCTGAGATCATCCCGTGGCTCCTACAGAAGGCTCCAAGCTCTCAGGTGAGCAGGAGGCAGCACTGGGGGAGCACTTTGTCCCTGGGGCCCTTGGGAAGTGCCAGGAGGACAACCAGGAAAAGACTGTCCTTGGAAGGCACCAGGAAATGAAAGGCAAGGTCATTTCAAATTGGGGCAGCCAATGGTTAGCAGTCCCACTGACACCAACCCTAACCCTAACCCTTGAGGACCTGATGGGGTCATTATCTCAGCCTGGGGGACTCTCCACACAGAAAAACCAAGGGCTTCGGATTCATAGTCTGTAAAGTCACTGAGTGTGAAAATTTTGTTTTTTTATTAAAATGTTTCACCTAATTTCCTTTGAAGGTGGTAAGTGGCAGCTTAGGCACAGAACTCACCTGGACACCTTCCGTAGGTGTCCCTAGGGACTCACACCACCCCTCCCATCCTAAGATGCACAAACCCAGGCTCCGAGAGGCCAGCAACCTCTCCAGGCAGCTGGGCTTCCAACCCACGAAAGCACAGCCACAGATGAGCACGGGCCAAAGTCGAGAAGGATCGGAAACGTTTCCTGATGCCCAGGGATGAGCTGAGCCTGGGATTTGGGACCACATGGTTCCTGGGAAGCATCTCCCAGAGGCTGAGCCTGGGATTGGGAGGCAGGGGGAAGAGCGTCGGATCTTTGTCCAGACACTCGCGAGCCCTGGTTGGGGAATCGGCCTCTGTCTCCACTCTCTGGGCTGCAGGACTAGGAGGGGAACACCGTCATTTGGGGCAGAAGGGGATGGGGACACATCACCTAGGGCAGTGGAGGCCTAGATGGGCCATTCCGCAGCCGTGTTGTCTGTGAACTGCCTTTTGCCCATTTTTTCCATTCAGTTATAGATCTTCTCATCCTCAAATTGTACGAGCCCTTAGCTGCACAGCAGGTTAGGCTTTGCTAGCCTCTCTCTGTGCTGGGACTTGCAGGTACTGTCCAGTTTGTCATTGTGTCTTGACGTTTGGTCATGCGTCAGGTTGGTTGGTTTGTGTGACTATAGTTGAAATTATTACTCCTGCTTGTAACGCTTGTAGCTTCAGGGTCATAGTTACAGTTTTTGCTACTCCTGGGTTATAGGGAATTTCCCTATCTTTTTTCTGGTATTTGTACAGACTTTCTCCTTATGCTGAGACTGCCTTGCCTTTGGGGTTTAGCAGCACGGAGTGTGGAGAAAGTTTTGTGTGTTTGCGAAGGCTGCCCGGCACTCCCAATGCTGTTTATTAAATGGCCCAACTTCCCCACTGGCTTCTTTGTACTGGGTCTGTCCCTGGACCCTCCTGTCACTGAGTCTGTGCCAGATGCTATCCTGGGAAGGCAAGTGCCCACTGACACAGACGGGCCAGGGCCCCTGTCCCCAGGTGAGTGGGTGTCCCTGGTCTCCTCACGTGAGCATGCCTTCGTTTGTAGAGATCTTCAGAAAGCTGATGTGCCCTGATGCCCAAAGCCCCTGAAGGGAAGCCTCGCCCAGGAAACCTCTGTGGCATTCTTGGCCCTCAGGGGTCCCAGGATGGTGTGTCAGTTGCTCTTGTCCCAGTGCTGATTCCAGAGACTTTGCCGGCATTCTAAGGCGAGGCGAGGTCCTGTCCTCTGAAGGTGTTTGGGGGAAATCTCTCACCCTCTGTGGCGCTGCCTAATCTCCGTCTTACAGAAATAGACACAAGCAGGTGAAGCAGCCACCCAGAACCTGCCAGCGAGGGGCAGAGCCGGACGTGAACCCGGGCTGAGCCCTGAGCTCTGCTCTCTCCCACCCTCGGCTGGCCCGCTGGCACTCACGGCGTGTCCTCCAGCTGGTGAGTCACCACCTGCTTATTTATCACACGGCAGGCAGCGGAAGGTGCCAGAACTGTGCGCCCAGCCAGGGTCTGCACGGGTGAGTCACTGCTACCGGGCGTACAGTAAGGCAGCGGTGGAAGGCAGGGCCCCGTGAGGACGGCTGAGCCAAGGCCCGGGCCTGCACCTGAGACAGCCCCTCCGGGGAGCTGGCAGCTGGGAGCAGAACCTGTTCTTTTACCTGCCGTCCGGCTGGCCCCCACGTGCACACGCACACACACACACACACACACACACGGGAGCAGTGACTCCACCCTGCCTGCTTCCAGGGACACTTGGCTCTCCTAGCCTCATCCTACCTGCTCCGTCCTTCCAGCCTGGCAGGAGTCCAGCGTGGTCACAGCCAGGGAGGGACAAAGCTATGACATGAGCCACCCAGACCTGGTCTCAACCCGGCCTCCACCACACACGGCCCACTCCGAGCCTCAGTTTCCTCGGCCGACACCAGGGTGCAAGTGTTGGCCTCGTGAGAGAGTGTGGAACCCGAGACTAGTGGAAGTCAGTCCCCATGCATGGAGGTGGCAGCCATGGCTCTCAGGGCAGCTCTGCCCAGCTCTGAGTGCTGCGGGAGTCACTCGTCATCACGCCAGAGCCCTCAGTGTCACCTGCTAGCTTCACCGGAAAATGCTTTAGTGCTGGGCTCTTCCTGGCCTCTAGGACAAAGACCCTCCGGTTCATCACCTCCCCCTCCTGCCCTGGGGACGCCGCTCCTCACCAGACAATCCCACAACCCTTTTCTCTGCCTCTGAGGTGCCGCTGTCCCCACTCAGTGGGCAGACACCGTGAGGCCAGGGAGACTAGTTAGCACCTGGCCGAGTTAGTGCAGCCGGGGAGGGGCGGGCCTGAGATGGAATCCAGGTCCCCTGACGCCTGGACTTGGGCCCTTGCCAAAGAGCCATGTTTGGAGAAATTGGTGTGATGTGATGAAACTACCTTCTAATTGGCCAGAATTTTCAGATGACTGGGGGACGAAGCCTCCTCCCTTGGGGGAGGGCGTTTTCTTCCCTCCCGAATCAGGCCCTGGGAAGGCAGCTGAGCAACACTGGTGGTTCCAGCCGCTGACTCTGTGAAAGAAGCAGTAATTTCCTTATTGATCTTTTCCTTCCCGCTAAGGGCTTGAAAATAAGGTCGCCAAGAATGATGTTGCTGCTGCACGTTCCATGGTGTTTCGGTTTCGCTTATTGAATTCTTATTCCTGGAGGACCCCTCACCCCGCCCCCAAACAGCCTCTTGCTTCAAGGACATTAATGACTTTAATGACTGTCTCAGATCCCCTGAAAAGTGCCACCTTTGGCCAGAGCCTCCAGCACAGCCCTGTGGCTGTCACCACTCCAACACGAAGGTGCACCTGCCTGTCCCCCAATATCACCAACAGGGGCCTCCTGCCTCCGCACTCCTGCAATTAGTGGGACAGGCTCTCCCAGCAGCTCCCGGGATGTTTGTCTCACTTAGGCTGACTCCTGTTGTCCCTGTTAAATTGGCAGTGGCAGCAAGTAATAAAGAAGAAAAACAGTGGCTGCATCAGGTCATTCCGAGGAGCTGACATTAACTCAGGAAGGGCCAGGAAAGGAGAGATTCAATTAAACTGTTACTGCAGCTCAGCGGCTCCCGGCCTGGCCTGCAAATCAGGAACGACTGACGGCCAGACGAGCTCCCCTCGGGTCCTTCCTCCAGGAAGGCTGTCTGCCCGAGCTACCCCAGGAGGCCCGTGAGTGGGCGGCCCCCACAGGTGAATGGAGAGCAGCGTGGAGCTCGCGCTGGAGGCTGAGCCGGGCACCGGCCTCTGGGGCCCTAGTCTAGCAGAGACAGAGACAGACACTCCAGAAAGATGCTCAGGAGTCTCCAGCTCTCAGACACGAAATCAGCAGCACATTTTTGCCATAAAAATGCAATGAATAATAGACAAACTTAGGCAGCCTGGTTCAGCCCTCGATGCCTTTAGAAACACAAGCTAAAAGTAACCTCTGAGACAGTTTTCTAGGTAAGAGATGCCCCTTTCTCAGCCCCCATCTCCTTGTCTCGCTCCCATCACTGGTGTGGGCTTCTAGGGGAGCCCTCTGCCCCAAAGGAAGCAAAAAGGAATGCACAGAGTTAACACCAAGGAAGTTTCTGTGGGCACCCCACCCGTGTGCAGGGACCTGGAGAATGAGATTCTTGTGAGACCCACCCCATGGGACCACCGTGAGGAGGACCCAAGCCAACCCTTGGAAAGCAAACAAGCCTGGGAGTGACACAGGTGGGGGACTGACACAGAGGAAGGCTTCAAGGATGGGAGGTTATGGGGTGACATAGGGGTGGAGCTGGAGGAGATGGGATGAGGTGACATGGGTGTGGAGAGGGGATGGGATGACATAGGTTGGGGGCTGGGGGAGGGGACAGGGTGACACAGGGGTGGGGCTCGGGAGTTGGGAGGGATGCTGGTGTTGTGGGGTGTTGGAGGCTGGTGGGCGTCTCTCTGCCCATTGCTCCCTGTCCCGTGAGCACCCGGGCTGGGCTTTGGCTGAGCCCCAACATCCTCTTGATTGTCGCATTGTTATACCAAGTGCCATTTCTCAGACGGGAAACCAAGGCTAGGAGCCATCAGGAGCCACTAAGAGGTGGGTATGTCAGCCACTTGGCTGCACCCATGTCACGGTGCCCTCCACAGCCCACCTGTCAGCCGGGGCGATGGGTTCATTGTGGAGTGTGAGGCCGTACACCGAGGGGACTGCACACCGTGCTGGTGGCTTCCCCACCTGCGGGCGAGCTCAGGTCCCCCGGGTATGTGGTCTGCAGGATCCCGGCACACATTCATGAGTGTCTGGAGAGACGGAGGTGGGGAGCTGAACCATCACCTCCGCCCCTGCTCAGCCCAGGGCCCAACCGTGTGCCTGGCACAGGAGGGCTCAGAAGAGGTGGGCGGCGGGGCACCAGAGCCAGGAAGCATTGAGGAGGAACTCTGGTGAGGGTTGGGAAGAGTCCTTCAAATGCCTTAAATTGAAATCCGGATGTAGTCAGCGCTTGGCTTCTAGCACCTTCCATGTGTCACTCCGAGGGAACAGTATTTCCAGAGTTCTTCCGATGTATGCTGAGCTGCAGGTGCTATGAGGAGGTTGTTTGCTGTCCCTCAATGCAGAACTCGGCCTGGCTCTGGCTCTAGCCCTCCCCTGGGTCCCCAAGGACATTCTGCTTCTCAAAACCAAGTGGGGTCAGGATACAAGAGGTGGAGGAGCCCCCAGGAAGGCCCGAGGGCTGACTCCAGAGACCTTTGGGGGAGACGGAGGCCTCGTAACCCTCATCTTCTCTTTTGCTTTAGTTTGAAATCGCCCAAGGCCTCCCTTCAGGAACAGCAAGGAGGAAGCCAGCAGCTCCCCCTCCTCACCATCCCCAGCCACCCCACAGCGGGAGGAGCGAGAAGCAATTTGGTGCATGTGAATTATTCAGAGCAACCAGAATGAAATGAAGAATTGAGAAAAGATGTACAGATACAGAGAATCAGAAAATAGATCCCAACTCAAAAGCATTCTCAAGGTTGATCTTGAAAACAAATTAGCAGTGAGTTACAGAAGACATTATTTGATTAGATGCAGCCAATAGTTTCGAGAACAATGCTCATGAATTGTTTTTCTCCACACAGGTTCGCTCTGCACTGTTCTGGAGGCTTCCTGGGAACGTTTGCTGCTGCCCATCTCCTGGCAGTCTGGCTTCCTCATGACCCCGGAGGGCAAGGGCCCTGCTGACTTTCCCAGTGTCTGGTCCCAGATGCTACACAGTGGCTGGCACATCCCAGGGCACAGAACTCCCGGAGGAATGAAGGAGTCGTATCTCCAATGTGCAGGAGCCGTTCAGATGGGCCCCATCCTCAGCCCCAGTGCCACGGTACAACCTCACTGGGACTGTGCACTCCCCACTCTTACAAATCATCCCAAATTCAATGCTGCTGGCCGGGGGTCTGTAGCCCTCTTGGTACCATCCTGAAATGCGCTGCCCGCTTTCGCTGCAAAGGCTCACGTTTGCCCCCAGATGAGGCACTCCCTGCCAAAAAAGTAGGGCAAAGTTAACTGCAGATATTAAACCATTGGGTAAGAAGCAGGGCAGGTGGACAGCGAGGCTGTGTCTGGTGGTACTGGGCAGTGCATGATGACACTGTCAGTCAAGTATCCCAGAGAACAGGATGTGCCACCATCACTTTTCAGGAGCCTAAGAGGAAAGGGTCAGGGTCAGCATAGTGGGGGCTGAGGCCGGGGGTCAGGGCTCACCCACCCCAACAGGCTGCACAGCCTGGGCCAGGCCCCATGGCCCCTCCACATTGCTGCCCCTTCAGAGCATCTGGAAGGCCCTTCTATCCCTCACTCTGGATCCTACTCACTGGGCACCTGCTGTCAGGGGGAGGGATCTATAGCCCTATCTGTCAAGGAAAGGGAGACCCACCCATGGGGGCAGGAAACAGAATTCCCTGGTGATCCTGCTGGGAATCAGCCCCCACCCTCAACAGCCAAGGGTCCAGGTGGGAGGGTGGAGGGTGTTTGGGCAGGGGAGGTGCATATGGGTGGCAGACTTGCCTTGAGAGGCCCAGCAGTAAGGTGCAGGAGGGCAGGGTGGGCTCAAACAGAGGAGCGGTGTGGTGGGGCAGGGCTGTCAGGGACCCCAGGGGAGCAGGCAGGCCTGAGCTGCTCCCTCTCCCTGGCGCTTGCGAGGTGTGAGGCCCCCTTCCTCCTCGTCTCGGTGCCCACAGTGGCTGAGCCCAGCTTCAACTCACTCGTGCATCTGCTGAGGTCCTCTCCCACTGATGTGACCCCTTTGAGCCGAGCACATGCCAGACCCGGTTCCCAGCATCAGCACACCGGGGTGCATGAGCCACTGGACCAGAAACTTGGTTCAGCCTTGGCCAGACCCACACACACCTGCATATCTGTGTGCATGCACCTGCTGGCACACAGCCATCACAGAGGGGAGAAGAGACCAGGCCTGGAGGGCTTGCAGAGAGAGTAGCAGGAAGGATTCCTGGAGGAGGCAGCCTCTGCACCCCTCTACAAGGACAGGGGCCTTCTAGAAGGTCAGCACAGCCTGGAAGGAGGCTGAGGGGAAAGGCTCTGGGAAGCCACCTGGGTCCCCCATCAGTGGAGCTCCCAGTCTCAGGAGCCCTCACCCTCTGTTCTTGTAGTGGACAGAGAAACCACGGACACTGGAGGAGCCACCCATAACCTCACCTCTGCTTTCTGGGGCCACAACAGGGTGGGAATCAGGACACTGTGCCTTTCACAGCTGGGGGCCTCCCAGCTGGGTGGGACAAGAGGAGCATAGTGAGTCCCTAAAAACAGTGGCATTTAGGAAGTGAAGGGTAGCAGGGAGCACCTTGCAGGGAGACAGCAGTGTAAACTGAAGCCAGAGCAGGTGTGCAGGGAAAATTTGGAGGCTGTGGAAGCTGGCCTGGCTGGGGGACAGGGTCCATGCTGGGTGCGACAAAGGGAACTCGGACAGAGGGCTGGGACGGGGTCAGTGAGTGGGGCCCCTGGGAGCCGGGTTTCAGGAAGCAGCTGATGTTCTGCCCAGCAGGAACCTTGGGGGAGGCACGCTGTGTGGTGTTAGTTTTAGCCTCTACTTCTGAGGGAGGCAGAACTAGACTTCCTCTCTCGGCCTTAAGACAGAGCCACAAAGCGGAGTGGGGGGGGGGGGTGTCTCAGCTCCATGCAAGGATGAGCCTCCCAACAGGGGTGATCTTCCTGTCACTGATGGTATGCGAGCAGGGGGAGGAAACCACCCCCCCCCCACAGCCCCGCTGTGTGTAAATCTGTCGCTCAGCAGCCTCTGCCCACTGAGTTTCATGAACAGGCAATCTGCCAGGCTGCAGCTCTCCCACGGGGAGCGGGCACCGGCCGTTGAGTCGGGGTAGCTTCTCCTGCACTGCTCGGAGAGGCACCGGCCCCACCCCGGGACCATCTGTTTGTGCCCAGCACCAGATCATTTTTCAATACATCAGCAGCACGGCTGAGAAATCTCTCTGGCTCCTGCTGCCCTGCCCAGCTCCCCCTCATCAGAGCACACCCCCCAAGATGACATTTCAGCCTCCTTCTCAAAGTCAGCAGAATATGATTTTATTGATTGGAGACGCTGGGCTTGTCAATTTCCTACATGGGGACAAGCATGCATTTTCCTGTCTCTTTCTTAAACAAGTCGTAAAATGGATTGTGCGTCTAAAAGGGCGACATAAAACACTGGCCAGGGCGAGCTTCGTGGAATTCACTGACTACATAAATCAGGGAGATGAGTTTCAGAGAAGTCTTGTTCTCCCTTTCTGGTTATAAAATGGTTGACTCCTAAATTGCAAGAGAAGTCAGCCCAAATGTCCCCAAGGCTATCAGCGAGCACAGGGCACAGAAGCCCCTGGATGGGGAAATTGGGCTTTCTAAAACACAGTTGCCCATGAGAAGGTGAAAACAGACAGCCTCATGCTAGCCCTGAGCCTCAGAGTTTGGGAAGCATTTTATTTCTCTTGGGGAAGCACCAGGGCCTGGCTCTGGCCTTTTCAAACTTCATTCACAGCCATCTACTTTCTGGACACCTGTCGTTTCCACTGACCACCTGTGCTAGTGATTTACTTAATTTTAGAAAGAGAGTATCCCTCCTCCCATTGTGTAGCCTCGTTTTAACAAGAGTGGCATATCTAACCATGGTTGGAAGGAAAGGCTATATTTCTTCTGATACAGTGGATGAAAGCCTCCAGCGCTCCCCTCTCCTCTCTTTTCCATGTGGTGTTGCAGGGATCCAGGGTCTCACCCTCCATCTGCGAATCTCCAGGGTCTTTGCAGAAGGGGAAGGTTCTGTCTGTATCTCATTGGCTAGAGTCGATCAAGTGAGCCCAGCCTGGGTGCAAAGGAAGCTGGGAGGTATGGTTTCCAGGGCACTGAAGAAGCAGGAAATAGTAAATAAAGGGATCAGTCCCTGCTACTGTTACTAAATTTAAAAAAATATGTCTCTGTGGACCTCTCAGGCTACACTTGAGAAAGGTAGGCTTTGGCTTTAGAAAAGCTGAGATGCTGTGCTGACTGATTTTGGACAGGTACTCACCCTCTCTGTGCTCCAGTCTATCCACAGCAAATGTGTGTCGATCCAGGGAGTAAGTGACTTTCTTCAGGACACCAACCAGCTTGTTGGGGTGATGGCACCATTAGTGGCTGTGGGTCTGTGATCTGGCTGCTTCTGCTCATCCTGAGCTAGGAGCACCCTGTGGGCTTGGGGTCCCTCACGCAAAGGTGCTTCAGGCCTCTGGGCCCCATCAGGAGGGCCATGAGCAGCCAGCGTGGGTGTGGGGCCAGCAGGAGAGGCCCTATAGCGGGCTGCCCTGATGGATACTCCTGCCCCAGAAACCAAAATTCAATGAGTCCATTAAATTCAAACTGGAGACGGTGGAGACCCAGCCAGAACTAGGGTCTCCCTCTGGGTAGGGACTGACTAAGAAGGTGGGGTGGGGGCCTGAGCTGACATCCAAGAGCTCGTGGTGGGGAGGGGGGGTGCTCTGCAGCAGCGACTGGACCAGAGCCAAGCAGGCTTCCCCTGCTTTTTTCTCTCCTGGAAAAATAGCAAACCAGGGCAAAGGAGGAGCAGGAGGGATGGCTTGGGGAAGGAGAAGGGCAAGGTGCAGCTCAGATCTGGGTATGCCAAGCCATGGTCATCTGCAGAGACCCTGGGGAGAGAGCTCAGGGAAAGGAGCAAGAGGGGGCCCAGGCCGACCAAGTCCCCTGATAGGGTGGTGATGAGCCTGGCCCCTCTCATCTCTGACGGGCCCTTCATTACGGCATTGGTGGTGCCGTGGCTGAAATCTGTGCCCTGCTCCTGAGCATCTGGCCGTATTATTTAGTTGCTTAATGATGTTGGGAGAAGCAGGGAGTAATCATCCAAGTTAACATGTAATTTATTACACATCCAGAATTACGCTTTGCGGCCAGTGAGGAGCATGGTGCCTCCTGACCAGACACCTTACACCTCACACCTTAATGAGCTTCAACGCCCTTGGAGCCTCGGTCAGGTGGGCCTGGTTCTAGGATCCACGGTGGTGGGGCCAGGCTGGGTATCACACAGGCAAAGCCACAGAGAGCCTGTGACTCTGCTGCCCCGGGCAGGCCCTCATCATAATCCCTGCCCAGAGACTTTGAACCAGAACGGGGGAATGATTTTGGATCACCCAGGAAGGCCCCACATGGGCCTAAGGGTCCTTTTAAAAGGGGGGTTGGAGGCTCAGAATCAGGCAGAAGCCTCAAGACCAAAGGGGACAGGAGATGCTGCTGGCCTGGGCAGGAGAGAGGCAGCTGGGGGAGCTCACAGAGACCACTGCCACACAACACAGGGCGACTTGCAGCCCCACGGTCCAGCTGCCCTTCGGCAAAGCCCTGTAAGGACAGAGGGGCAGCTACCCTTGACACCTTGATGCTCGAGCATAGCTCCCTGGGGCTTTTTGGTCCTGACACTGAGAAGAATCAATAGTGCAATGGTGACCTTGTTTTTTAACTCCCAGCGACTGAGATGGAGGCCCCACTGGAGGAAATAGGGAGTGAGAGGGGGAGGAGTGAGAAACTGGGACCTCAAGCCATCTGTGACCCAGGCCTGAGCCCACCCGAGCAAGGTCTAGGGACAGGGACCTACCCCACCCTGCTGGGAGCCAGGAGCTGATGAGAACCACCCTCTAATTCCCTAACTCCCAAGAGCCAATTTCCTGGAGGATTGGGCTAAAAGACACCTGGGGGGGAGGAGTTGGAACAAATTTAGACCTGGAGAAAGTGCTGAGTCACGCTTTGCCTGTTTGGAAAACAGAGAGCTAATTAAGTTACTGTTGGGAGGAAGAGGCTAGCAGCACGACCCAGCAGTGGAAAAAAACCTGTGACGTGAAGCTCCGACAAGCTCACAGATAAACATGGATCACGGGGGAGGAAGGGTGGGTGACCTCAGCTGTCCAGCCTCTCCTTGCCTTTGCTCCAAGCTGGAGCCCCTGACCGGGAGGCCCTTCCCTGTCCTGGCCTCTTTGCTGGTCCCCACCTCATTATCCTTCCAGGCCCCAGCTGTGCAAAACAACTATACACTGGGGTGGCTGGGGGGCAGCAAGACTGGTGAAGGGGGTCCAGAGACGAAGAGAACGTGGTCCCTGGCTTCCAGGGGCTCCTGGACAGCAGGATGGTGGCAGACAAATGACAAGTGGGTTCCAGGCTGGTGATCAAGACACCCACAGAAACACCTGTGTCCTGCTAGACACCACGTGGTCCCAGGCCACTGTCTTCTCTCTTGTAATATTTTATTGCTTTGTTGTCTCCTCACTCACCAGAGTCTAGTTCCATGAGAGCAGGGCCAGCTCTGTCTCACTCACTGATGTATCCACAACATGCGTAATACTGTCTGCTCAGGACTCAGACATAGTTTTTCACTGGACAGATGGGTGGACCATGGATTGAAGGATGGAGGGATGGATGGGATGATGGATGAATTAATGGATAGATGGATAAATTGATGGATGGATAGATGAATTAATAGATAGATGGATAGATTGATGGATGGATAATAGATGGATGGATAGTCATATTGATAGATGGATAGATGGATGGATGTATGGATAGTTGGATGGATGGATGGATGGATGGATGGATGGATGGATGGATGGATGGTTGGGATGATGGATGAATGATGACTCCCCAGATAGACTGGATAGACAGACAGGTGGATAGATTCATAGACGGATAGACGGATGAATGTGTGATGAATGTGTGTGTATATATATATAAATATATAGATATATATACACACACACACAGATGGAAGGTGGGTAGATGGATGGTCAATGGTGCTGAGCTGTCCAGCGGTGCTCTGTTGGGTCTCCCTGACCATTCAATGGTCCCCCATTCCTGCTGCATGGGCCTTGTCACTATCTGGTGCAGATTCTGTTGTTTACTTACATACCTCTTCACTGACCACGTCCTCCCCTAGGGCTGAGACTTTCACTGATATATCCTCAAGGTGTAAAAAAAGTGCTCCCAATGTTTAGTAGGAACAAAATAAGTCTTCGTTGAATGTATTCATTGAGTTAGCTGGGCAGCGCCTGTGGCTCAGGGAGTAGGGCGCCAGTCCCATATACCAAGGGTGGAGGGTTCGAACCCAGCCCCAGCCAAAACTGCAACAACAACAAAAATTGGGTTAGCTAAAGAAAGAACAGGACTACCTGCTTGATGTCAACATGAGGACTTGGGGGACACAATTTGACCCACACGGGCTTCTGCTCTCCCGATCTGACCTACCACATCACACCTGTCCCACTGGTTTGACTGATAGCAAGTTATATTCAAATCATTACATAGATGTTCCCTCAGCCTCCCAAGTAGGGAAGCAGGGTCCCACTGTCCTTCGCACCCACTGAGCCTGGCCCAGACATGGGCATCACGTAAATCTCACAAATTACTAGAATGTGGGGCCATTTACTTTTGCTCCACCAAATCTGTGCTCAAGTCTCTTTATTTTAGCAAAGGGGAGGATTTGTCTCCAGAAGGACTTACAAGGCCAGGGAGGACAAGGAAACATGCATCCCTCTCCAGGGCCAGCTGGGTGCAGGTGGGTGAGCCTGGTCCTTGCTCGAGGACAGCAGAGGACAGCTCACCTACTAGGCCCTGGCCCTCAGGTCCTACCAGCCCTTCTCCTACCTGGGTGCCCCCAGGTGAGGTGTGCTGGGGAGGTTATTAGAAAACCATAAATCTCTTTCCCTAGGAATCTCTCCAGCCCATGCCTCATCAGCATCCCTTTGGCTTGCCAAGGTCATATGTGAGAAAATGGACCTCACTGGCTCCCAAGGACCGGTGAGCAGGGCAGAAGGATGGCCACAGGGGACAGTTGTGTTGGGGACCTTGGATTGGGAACAGCAGGCACCCCCACAGTGGAGTTTGACACAAGGCTGATGCAATCACCTGTCTCAGGAGTACTTGGTTGGAGGTGTGATCGCCACCATCTGCCTGGATGGAAAAACTGTGTAAGGTCCCCAGGCTCCATCTGGGGCCCCATGGCAGGCCCTAGAGGTGCTGCACAAGGACCACAGGGAAGGCAGCCAGTGGCTCCTCCTGGGCCTTCCTTCTGGCAACCTGCTGGCATGTTTCCCAGATCAGGGGCAGCTTGGTGGAGGCCTCTGTCTTCTCTGGAGCCTCCCCCGGGACAGCCCTACTGATCAGAGTTGCCCCTATGCCCACCTCCAGCTCTCTGTCTCCCTCTAGCTATGGAGAAAATCCTGGGAGCAACAGCCTGGCCCTGTGTCTGCTGCACCCGCCCTGGGGGGCACCCTCTCACCCCAAGACGTGGAGGTCATGTGCAGCCCCAGCCTTTCTCCTTCCTCCAGACTCACACCACCCCTCTCATCCAGCCCCTAGCCACCTTCCTCAGCCCACCACAACTCTGTCCCAGCTCCAGGGCAAAGCTCTTTCCTGCATCAGGGTTATAGTGAGACACTCTCCTGCCTGGGATACCCTCTTCAGACCTTTGGGAGGCTGGGCCCTCCTTGTCATTCTGACCCAGCTAATGTCACCTCCAGGAGAGCATCCTGACCGACCCCACTCTCCTGGGCCTCCTTTCTACTCCACCCTGCTCAGGTCCCTATAGCACCTATTTCCACCTGGCAGTTCCCTGTTTATGTATTTGTTTACCCTCTCCCACTGGAATTGGAGCTTTACAAGAGAGAGTCCACATGGGTCTTGCCTCATCTTGCCTCACTGTTGGTGCCCAGACCAGAAGGTGGGGATGAGCCACGCCAGCCTTTGATAGACCTGTGACACTGTCGAATGTCACTCAAGACAATGCCTCCAGGCCCTTTCCTTCCCCTTCTTTCTCCTGGCCAGCATTTCCACCTGCTGGGAACAGAGGTGCTGGGAAACACACAGGGGATGTGACACGGAAGTGCACTTCTCAGACACCCTGGGCTCTGGGCAGCTGCCTCCTCCTCACTGGGGATCACCTTCAAGGCCCGGGAGCCCGAGTGGGAGCCTGAGAGGGCCCCACTATTTAGTGTTTGGCTCCGTATCAGTTTCCTGGGGCCAACATAGCCAATTATCACAAACTTGCTGGTTTCAAACAACTCTCCCCGTCTGACCTCCCACATCTCACCGGCCTTACTGGTTTGACTGATACCAGATTTTATATTCAAATCATTGCATCACTTATTCTCATAGTTCTAAAGACTGAAATCAAAGTGGCACCAGGGCCACGCCCCCTCCAGTGGCTCCAGACGAGGACCCTTCCTGCCCCTGTTCCCTGGCTCGCGGCCACGTCACTCCAGCCTCTGCCTCAATTCTCAAGAGGGCTCTGCCGTCTTCCCCCCTTCTTTTCCTCCATAAGGACTCTTGTCATTATTGGTGCCACCTAATTGAGCATGATCTCATTTCCCGATCCTTCAGTTAATTACGTCTGCAGAGACACTTTCCAAATAAGGTCACAAGCATATTCTGGTGGGCACAGCTGCTGAGGCTGCCAGCCAGCCGCATCAGCGCCTTTTCTTCCTACTCTCCCGCCGCTTCAAAGCCACAAAGGTGAGCCCCATGCCCCTCCCTTACGGGCCAGCTCCCGGCTACCCCTCGGCTACCCCTCTCCACGTGCCCCGGGCCGGGCCAGGCAGATGTTCTGTAAATGCTCAGACTTTCCCTCCATAAGCTCCTGGGCAGGACGGAGCTGGATACTCCAGCCCCAGGCAAATGGGACGTTTACAGACTGGATAGAGCCCCTCCACCAGCAGGATCCACGCCCCCCAGTGAGGGGTTAGAAACCCCCACATGTCTCATGTAGTCTCATTCAAGTAAGCCACTAATGGGTTAAATTGGCTTTTGCCTTCACAGAAAAAGCAACAGGTTTGGGTTACCCTGAGGCAAACACAGAGACTGTTTTCTGGTCATCCGGAGACAGATGCTTTGAAGTTTTTGCAACCATTGGTTCCAAGGAGTTAGAAGCTGAAAAGCTTCTTGCCTGGAGACACGGTCCAGAGGTTGACAAAATGTTTTACATTTTGTCTAAAGCCTAAAGATCTCAGCACTGTGGAGAAACAGAGTCATAAACCCATTTAAGGTTAACTTGGTGAGCGCATTCGGAATTTCAGAAAGCAGTTCCAGAAAGCAGTTCCCCTGTAGCTCTGTCTCCCTTATTTGTATGTAGATTTCTTACACAAAAGCTGAGGCTCATTTACAAGGAGCTAAGGTAAAAGAGCACTGTGCTGGTTTGCAGACATGGTTTAGAGTTAGATAGATAGAGGAAGTTAGATAATGGTGAATGCTGTAAATCATAGATTAAACGTGCACATGACTGCCAATGTATATAAGGTGGTCAGAAATAAAGTTAATTGGCTACATGCCACAATGGAGCTTGTAGCCTGCTTCTTGCGCCCTTTCTTAATATTACAGAGCAAATTTACATCTGAGGCAAAGCTGCAGCCCCTCGCAT
>CAUYON010025369.1:0-20055 GCA_963573935.1 Arctocebus calabarensis | reverse complement strand
TTTTTTTGAGACAGAGCCTCAAGCTGTCACCCTGGATAGAGTGCTGTGGCATCACAGCTCACAGCAACCTCCAATTCCTGGGCTCAAGCGAGTCTCTTGCCTCCACCTCTCAAATAGCTGGGACTACAGGTGCCTGCCACAACACCCAGCCATTTTTTGGTTGCAGCCGTCATTGTTGTTTGGCCGGCCCGGGCTGGATTCGAACCCGCCAGCTCAGGTGTACATGGCTGGTGCCTTAGGCTGTTGAGCCACAGGCGCCGAGCCTGTGCTAGGTATTTTTAATAGTAACAATAATTAATATTTATTTAGTACTTAACTTGGTGCTAGTCCTTATTTTAAGAAGTTTTACACATTAACTCTAAATACAACGGCCCTATGAGATAGATGAGGAAGCAAGACAAGAGGGGTTGAATATGCAGAGATAATAGGCAGAGGAACTGGGATTTGAACTTAGGGAGTCTTTGCTCTTAAGTACTGTGCTATATCAAAATCATTTTAGTAAGAACACTATGAAGTAGGCATTATCTCTTCCCTTTTATAAATTATTTTCTTAAGGTCATGCCTGTATAGTAAAAATGTGAGTACCGAGTATTAAAAGTCTTTTACTCATGTCTTTCTTATCTAGCTCTAGCTCAGATGACTGGAGGCATCTTCTTACTAGTCTATTGAATTTATAGTACCATGTCTCAGAAATTGGAACAATAATCTTTTTCAGGATCTTAATCAGAAATATCTTGGAGTTTGTGTTATATTTAAAAGTAAATTATAATCTTAAACTTTCCTTAAAGCTATCTCTTATGGAAAATAAGAAAAACAATGAAAGAAGATCTAGAAAATCCTGGAGATTGAGGTAGCTTTTAAAAGATTTTCTGAGTTGAATTCATAGTTAGTACTTGTTGAGGGACCAGTTTTGAAATGGTGGTGTAGAGGCAAGATGCCTTTCTGGAGCTCAAATATGAGGATGAGACAGTTCTTGGCACTTCTCGTCAACAGAAAAGTGGAACTCTGGACAAATGGTAGGAGGATTGGACTTCCACATCCTTGATGCCTCTCCCTCTCTATTCTGCCAGGAACCAAATATGTGGAAAATATCTCCACAACTCAGTTTCTACACTGGAAAAAGTGACTTGAGGTGGTCAACCAACATCTTCCCTTTCTTGAATTCTTTGGCAGGAGACCTATTCTTATTTAACCCACAGGTATCGTTATCACTGCTGAAGGAAGAAAAAAATCCTTGAGAACAGGCAGAGACAGGTCAAACTCTGTACTGTAACTTGGCTAAAGGAGATGCCAAATCAGATTGGCTGTAGGAGGAATGTTTCTCAGTACCTTGGGCACGAACCCCTACCCAGCCTTCACACATTGCTGGGATAATCACTTTGGGGATTTCTCCCATTTGGGACAGGCAGAGTGCTCTGACCACTTCCTAGAGCTGAGGCAAACCTGGGTTTAAGGTGTCAACTAGAGCGGAAGAGGAAGCAGCAACTTAGCAGCGAAGATATTTGACAAAAATGAAATCAAGTTGGACAGAGAAAACTGGATTAAATAACTTATCCTTCAATGCAACATTATAGACATAGACATATGAAACATAGATAAGAAACAACAGTAAACAGGGAACCATGATCTCCTCAAAAGGACAAAGCAAATATCCAGCGACAGATCCTAATGATAAGGCAATTTGTAAACTCTATGAACAATAATTCAGTTTTAAGTAAAATCATTGATCTCCAAGAGAGATAGATCTGAATAGCAATTCAGAAATTTTTCCAAGAAATTTAACAAAGAGATTTAAATAATAAAAAATCAAATAGAAGTCTTAGAAATGAGAAATACATTTGCCGAATTGAAGCACTTTTTAGAGGTCTCAGTAGAAGAGTGAACAAACCAGAGGAAAGAATCAATGAACTTGAAGTCAGCTATTTGAAAATACACAGTCAGAGGAGAAAAAAGAACAAAAAGGAAAAAAGACAAGATATAGAAAACTACCAGTAAAGTACAAATTCATTTGGCTGTGGTGGTGCACACCCGTAGTACCAGCTACTTCTGAGGCTGAAGTGGGAGGATCCCTAGAGCCTAGGAGTTGGAGATCAGCTTGAGAAACACAGAAAGGCCCCCATCTAAAACAAACAAACAAACAAACAAGGCAGAAACAAAAACCCAAACAAGAAAATCCCAACCGCATTTGAGAATTATTGGTGTTAAAGAGGGAGTTGAACAAGATCAGGAGATAGAAAGTTTATTCAAAGTAATAATAACTATCCAAGACTTGAGAATGATAAAAATATTTAGGTTCAGGAAGATCTTAAAATATCAGACATATTCAACTCAAATAAGACTACACCAAGACATAATCAAACTCTAAAAGGTTAAGGACAAAGAGAGGATCTTAAAAGAAGCAAGAGATAAAAAGTAAATAACATATAAAGTAGCTCCAATGTGTCTGGCTATAGATTTCTCAAGAAAACTATACAGGTCAGGAGGGAGTGGAATAACATTTTCAAAGTGCTCACAGAAAAAGACTGCCACCCAAGAATATGATAGCAAAATTGTTATTCAGATTTGAAGAAGAGATAAAGTCTTTCTCTGCCAAACAAAAGCTGAAAGAATTAACTACCACCAGACCCTTCTACCTGAGAAGTGCCAAAGGGAGTTCTTCTATCTGAAATAAAAAACAAAAACAAACGAGCAAAAAAACACTAATGTGCAAAAGAAAACTTTCCAAGGTATAAAACCCACTGGTAAAATTAGTATACAAACCTAACAAACTCTTAACTATATTTGTGATGTGCAGTCCACTCATAACTCTAATAAAAAGCCGAAAACAATAATAGCTACAGCAAACTGTTAAGAGATAGGTGATACAAAAATAAGTACTAGTTGAAGGATTCAACATTCCAATAATATGTAATATATTTAAGGTTGTTAGGTGGTTGTTTTGGCTTACAGTTCACTGTGAGATTATTCTGTGACCAAATTGCTTCTTTAGTCTCTACAGCTGTTTCTCTGTTTCTATAACTCATAAGTCATACAATTTAGCATTCAAATTAAGACAATTCAATGTTGATGTCTTCTGTAGTTCCCTCTTGTCATTGCCCTTATTTGGCCTTATAATTCAGGCCCTTATTTTTCACTTGGGCCTGAATTCACTTCAGCCTCCTCACTGATACCTCTGTTTCATTCTTTTTAATTTCTTCAATAGATACGTACCTACGAGTGTCTACAGTGTGTGAGATGATGTGCTCAGTACTGAGTGTATTAGCAAACAAGACAGGGTGCTTGTCCTAATGGAATATATAGATGACTGGTTAGTGTGTTTTCTATACTATTTCTATGAACTTTAAAATAAAAAAAAAACCAAAATACCTAGATCAGGTCTTTGCTGGTTGTCTTTTGCCTACTCTATAGGCTCTTCATAGGCAGGTTGTGGCATATTTAACAGTTCAAATGGCTTCTCTGTTTGATTTCTCCTTGGAACAAAACCCAATTATTTTCTTAGTCCTTGTTCTGATAACACTTTATAAAAATCTTTTTTAGGTTTGGCGTCTGTGGCTGTACGGGCAAAGGCGCCAGCCGGGTACAATTGAGCTGGTGGGTTCAAATCCAGCCTGGGCCCGCCAAACAAGATGGCTGCAACCAAAAAATGGTGGGGCGTTGTGGCGGGCGCCTGTAGTCCCAGCTACTTGGGAGGCAGAGGCAGGAGACTCGCTTGAGCTCAGGAATTGGAGGTTGCTGTGAGCTGTGATGCCACTGCACTCTATCCAGGGTGACAGCTTGAGGCTCTGTCTCAAAAAAAAAAATCTTTTTTATATGATTTACATTGTATTATAGTTGTTTGCATCAGTCACCTCTGACATTGTAAGTTTCTTGAAAGCAGGAATGGTATTTATTCATTATTGTTTTATTTTTGGTGTAGAATACCATATCTGGAATATAAGTGCTCAATAAATGTTTGAATTATGGTATAGTCTCAGTTCTTGTTATCATTTTGTGTATATGTGTCTCTTATTTCTCCTAATATTAGGTCACAGACTCATAACATTTCTTTGTCTTCTTTCTGACATCCACGAGTCTGTGACCTAGTACTTGGAGAAATAAGACACATACACACACATGAAATAATAGCAAGAATTACAACTATGTGAAAGAAAGAAAGAATAATAATAATCTGTAAGTGCTGATTTAAGGCCTTATTATTATTCTTTCAATAATTTCTGCATATTAGCTTCATTGTTTGGGAAAGCATTTTTTTTCTTTTTTTTTTTTTTTGTGAGCCGTGGCATCACAGCTCACAGAAACCTCCAATTCCTGGGCTCAAGCGAGTCTCTTGCCTCTGCCTCCCAAGTAACTGGGACTACAGGTGCCTGCCACAAAGCCTGGCCATTTTTTGGTTGCAGCTGTCATTGTTGTTTGGTGGGCCCGGGCTGGATTCGAACCCACCAGCTCAGGTGTACGTAGCTGGTGCCTTAGCCCGCTGGGCCACAGGCGCCGAGCCGGGAAAGCATTTCTTGGTCCTTTGTATAGAATGTTTTACTTTATCAAAAAAATGTCATTTAATGTAAAGGGACCTTATTTAATTTCATGCCTATCCTAAACAACTGTTTTTCTTATTGATTCTATGATTGATAAGATAGGTCTTGCATCCTTTTTCTGTTTATCATTATTATTATTATTTTTGCAGTTTTTGGCTGGGGCTGGGTTTGAACCCACCACCTCCTATTGGCTTTTTTCTGTTTGGAGAAGAATACATACTTTATTGATGTGTATCTTGGTTTTTTTTTTTTTTTCAAAATTCCTATTTTTTTTTTTGTAGAGACAGAGTGCCACTTTATCGCCTTTGGTAGAGTGCCGTGGTGTCACACAGCTCACAGCAACCTCCAACTCCTGGGCTTAGGTGATTCTCTTACCTCAGCCTCCCGAGTAGCTGGGACTACAGGCGCCCGCCACAATGCCAGGCTATTTTTCTGTTTTGCAGTTCGGCTGAGGCAGGGTTTGAACCCGCCACCTTCGGTATATATGGGGCCGATGCCCTACTTGATGAGCCACAGGCGCCGCCCTGATGTGTATCTTGTGTATTATCTTCAAAGTTAGACTTTTTTCTTAGTTGCTGCCCTTTATACTGTTTGTTTTCTTATTTTTGATTTTATTTTGTTATTTGTTTGTATCTTCAAACCCAAAAACCATCAAAACAGAGAAACCAATGTTACTTTCTTTCATCCAACAAATATTTATTAAACCCTGTCTTAAGGTAGCATCCTAAGCCCTTTGTAATATACAAAGATAAATTATATATAGGATGGCCATAAAGTTCGTGTGCAGTTTAAAGTAGTAATTTAAAATTGTTGCTATTTTAAATAGCACATGAACTTTATGACCACCTTGTGTATCTATCCAGTTGAATTTGTTAATGTGGAAAATACTTGATACAAGAAAGATTAGGCACCTGTGCTTTGGGAGCTGATGAGAAGCAGAGGTTTAGGAGATAGTAACATTTGAACTGAGTCTTGAGGAATGGCTAGGATTTAGAGAAAGGAGAGTAGGCATTCTAATAGGAGTGGTCAAGAAAATATACTTTGGGCAGTGCCTGTGGCTCAAAGGAGTAGGTCGCTGGCCCCATATACCAGAGGTGGTGGGTTCAAACCCAGCCCTGGCCAAAAAAAAAAAAAAAAAAAAAAAAAAGAAAATATACTTTGTGATATTTATTAGGATTGTCCATTCACTATTTCTTTCTTTCTTTCTTTTTTTTATTAAAACATAACTGCATACATTAGTGCAATCAAAGGGTACAATGTGCTAGTTTCATATACAATCTGAAATGTTTTCATCAAACTGTTTAACATACCCTTCATGGCATTTTCTTAGTTATTGTATGAAAAACATTTGTATTCTGCATTTAGTAAGATTTGCCTGTACCCTTCTAAGATGCACTGTAGGTGTGGCCCCACCAATTACCCTCCCTCCACCCTAACCTCCCCCGTCCCTTCCCTTCCCATATTCTTGTGCTATAGTTGGGTTATAGCCTTCATATGAAACCTTTAAATTAGTTTCATAGTAGGGCTGAGTACACTGGATACTTTTTCTTCCATTCTTGAGATACTTTGCTAAGAAGAATATTTTCCATCTCCATCCATGTAAACACGAATGAGGTGAAGTCTCCATCTTTCTTTAAGGCTGCATAATATTCCATGGTGTACATGTACCACAATTTATTAATCCATTCGTGGGTTGATGGGCACTTGGGCTTCTTCCATGACTTAGCAATTATGAATTGGGCTGCAGTGAACATTCTGGTACAGATGTTTTAAGACCAAAAATCACATTATATCAAAAATTAATTTAAGATGGATTAAATTAATTGTAAGTCATGAAATCATAAAAATTTTAAAAGAAAATGTAATAGAAAACATTCTTCTAAGACTATGTCTAGAATCCATGCAGAGAATTTATGACTAAGACCCCTAAAGGAAAATGCAATAGCACAAAAATAAATAAATGGGAATTAAATTAACAAATTTTTTTTTTTTGAGACAGAGTCTCACCTGGTTACCCCAGTTAGAATTCCATAGTGTCTTAGCTTACAGCAACCTCAAACTCCTGTACCAAGGGATTCTCTTGCTTCAACCTCTTAAGTAGCTGGGAATACAGGCATCCACCACAACACCCCACTATTTTTAGAGTTGGGGTCTCACTCTGTCTCAGGTTGGTCTCAAACTCTTGAGTTCAGGCAATTCACCTGCCTTAGCCTCTCAGAGTGCTAGGATTACAGGCATGAGCCTCCATGCCCAGCCAAATTAACAAGTTGTACAACAATGGGAATAACTAATGGAATAAACAGGCAATCTACAAAATGGAAGAAAATAATTGCAAACTATAGATTTAACAAAAGATTAATCTTTAGCATTTACAAAGAACTCAATAAGAAAAAACAAGCAATTCTATAAAAAAATGGACAAAAGACATGAACAGTATTTCAAAAGAAGATAGTTAAATGGCCAGCAGACATATGAAAAAAAAGTTCAGTATCAGTTCAGTATCAGTAATTTTCAGGGAAATGAAAATTAAAACCACAATGAGATATCACCTTATCTTCGTCAGAATAACCATTATTAAAAAGTCAAAAATCAACAGATGCTTGTTATGGATGCAGAGAAAAATGTATGTGTGCTTATACTTGGTAGACTGACCATTTGATCTGGCAATCCCACTCCTGAGGAGTATCTACCCAAAGGAAAAGAAATAATTTTATCAAAGAGACCCCTGTACCTGAATGTTGATCACAGTACAATTCACAATTGCGTAGATACAGAATCAACCTAAGTGCCTATATATACATAAGTGGTTAGAGAAAATGTGGTATTATATACTACAGAGTAGTATTCAGTCATAAAATGAAATCAGTGATTCCCTAGTCTTTTGGGTACCAAGGTCCAATTTCATGGAAAATAATTTTTTCCACAGACCAGGGTGGGGGTATGGTTTGGGTATAACTTAAGTGTATTACATTTAGTGTGTGCTTTATTTCTATTATTACATTGTAATACATCATGAAATAATTAGACAACTCCTCATAATGCAGAGTCAGTGGGAGCCATGAGCTTGTTTTCTTGTATTTGTGGCTACACCCCAGCTCTAGCATCACTACCTCAGCTCAGATGTTTAGGCCTTAGATTCTCATAAGGAGACTGATCTCATGGATCCCTTGCATGTGGAGTTTATAGTAGGGTTTATGCTGCTATGAGAATCTAAAGGTGCTGCTGATCTGACAGAGGCCGAGCTCAGGCAGTGATGTAGGTGATGGGGAGCAGCTGTAAACAGTGAGGAAACTTTGCTTGCTTTCCTCTCGCATCCTGCTATGCAACCCGACTCCTAACAGGCCATGGATAGAGAATGGTCTGATTCTGGTAATGAAATAATATTATTTGCAGCAGTTTGCATAGAATTGGAGACCATTATCCTATGTTAAGACATGGGAGCTAAATAATAGATACACATAGACACCAAAAAGATGCAAAGGACATAGGAAACTAAAAAGGGGGAAGGGGAATAAGGGATACAAATTTATCTGTTTGGCGCATTAAACACTATTCTGGTGGCAGACACGTTGAAAGACCTGACTTTAGCATTATAGAGTTTATCCATGTTATTGAAATAAAAAAAGAAAAGAAATTATGCAATGAGTGCTTAAGTAACTTGCTCATAATCACACAATTAAGAATTACAATTTCAAACTAGAGATTCAAATTTACATTCTTAATCTCATAACATACTTTTTTTTTTTTAATTTGAAACACAACCCTAGTTTTTATTAAGCAGATTTACACAACTGGCTATTTACCATCTGTGGTTAAAACATTGTTAAGTTTGTGTTGCTACTCAATTACGAACTCTCCAGACAACATTGACAAACATCCAAAGTAACCCAAGGAAAGGAAGTACCATGGTTCCTTACAAAATGTCAAATAATGTATATCACTTGAGACAGGAAATTTTTTAAACTACAAATTTACCATGTTTTAAGTAGTTTTTCCCCTGCTTATAGCACAGTACAAGTGCCCAGAAACTAAAGTAATAATTTACTGTGAACTATTTCAAATTCAACATATTTTGAAATATCACTTAACACATGCTATTTAAACATTTTAATACATAATACTTTAAAGCAGAATACTTTCCAGTCAATACCAATGAGTCTCAACAAATGACCTGAATGTCAATGTTTACCTATCTTAACTTCGAAATGTACAGTTGTTGAATTTCTTTTCTATGTAACAGACTTTGATTGGTGGAGGGGGATATCTAAACACTAAGGTTCACTGCATATACATCCTGTACTGTATTAATGAGGTGACTTTAATTTTTAAAAATACATAATACTTTGAAAAGTGGCTTTAAAATCATATTTAGTCCCCACCCCCCTTTTTTAGCAAACCAATGTAATTGAAAGAATTGTTCAAAGACTTTAAACAGAAGCATATTTCTAACCTGCTAACTGAAGTTTCTTGGTAAAAAAAGCATCATGAAGACCCCGAAACCAATGATTATTTTAAAGTGACATATTAAACCATTTTCTGTGTGAAGTGAAAAAGTAAATGCCATGTTCTTAGGCTTTTAGGATATGGCTTATAAAATGTATAATATTTACTGGGATAGCTCACATTTTTTTTTGCACTTTTCCAGTAGACTTGCCTATGGAATATTGTAAACATTATTATGAAAAAATATTGCTAGAGGTTAAATCAGTTATTTTAAATAGAAGTGGAGATGGGAGTTCATTAAATTGTTCTGACAACATCTTGTTGCTAGTAGTTGCCAAAACTAGAGATATTTAAAGCACTTTATCCACTGAAATTTGGTTTAAGAAAAAAGGTATATAATCTACATAGCACTCTTCTTTTCAACTCACAAGAAAGTTCTAACACAACTGGTTGATGGACTGGATTCTTTGAAAATTTCAACTAGAGTTCCTGGAGGTAAAACCTATTAGAGATTGCCTACCATCTAAAGTAACCAGTGAGTCAAATTCTAAAAATAAAAATAAAGTGATTTTTATATTATTATTCATAATCTCACTATAATGGCTATTATTTCTGTAGGTTAATCTGTTAATGGTGCTTCAAACATAGAAAAGAAGTTAAATGAGTTTGCATCTGTCTTATTATTTAAAATGGATACTTGAATAGAGATATTTGAACCAAAAAAGAATTTGAGGTACTTCTCATAAAAAGATCAATAAATTTGCCTTTGCATCATACATTCTGAAGAGTTGAGAGGAAGAGTGGAAACTTGTGGCCTGTTCAGTTCCCATATCAATGGCACACGGATACGTGAACATTTCTTCAGGAATTGTCACGTGTTTGCGTTGATGGAAACTAGATCTGAACAATGCAAGTGGGTCTCCAACCTACTTCATTGGTATATCAGAACTTTAGCTTAATGATGCCTCTTTCAGATAAGAGATTGAATATGTAATATATGCCAAAATGATGTTTCAAAATCTAAGTGAAATATGAGGCATGGCAATTAAATCTGCAAACTTGCTACGTTGACCCTAAGTTGGCAGCACTGTACAAACAACTCAGTAAGGTTTCAGAATCTTGGTGTGTTAGTGTCTTACAGCTGTGTTCATGTTGATGTGTGGGAGTGTCTTGATGAATGGCATTCATTATTGCTGTTGTGTGTTTTTGTGTGCTGTCAAGAGAATGTTGGATCTTGAATTAGAACCATGAACAAACATTGAATTTCTTATTAAACTTGGCAAGAGTGGAAGGGAAATCAGGCATATATTAGCTTAATTTTACGGGGATAAAGCCATGAAGAAAGTGGCAGTGTACAACAAGATTAAACATTTTTCCGAGGAGAGAGAAAGCATCACTGATGAAGTGAGGTCAGGGCAGGCATAACAAGCATAACTGATGAAAGCATTGCAAAAATTTATCAAATTGTGTGTCAAAATCACTGGGTGACTATGAGAAGCACAGCAGCCAAAGTAAACATTGAAAGAGAAACAGGAAAATCTTAACTGAAAATCTTGACCCCAAACTCATGGTTCTTGTATCATGACAATGCACCAGCTTACACGGCACTGTCTGTGAGGGAATTTTTAGCCAGTAAACAAATACCTGTATTGGAACACCCTCCGTACTCACCTGATCTGGACCACAGTGACTTTTGTCTTTATCTGAAGATAAAGAAAATATTGAAAGGACATATTTTGGTGACATTCAGGGCATCTAGGGCAACATGATGAAAGCTTTGATAGCCATTCCAGAAAGAGTTTCGAAATTGCTTTGAAGGGCCTGTGGCTCAAAGGAGTAGGGCGCCAGCCCCATATACCAGAGGTGGTGGGTTTAAACCTGGACCCGGCCAAAAACTGCAAAACAAAACACACAAAAAAAGTTTGCTTTGAAGGGTAGACTAGGTGCTGGTGTTGGTGCACAGCTTCCCAAGGGGAACACTCCAAAGGTAACTGTAGCGATATTCACCAATGAGGCATGTAGCACTATTTCTAGGACGAGTTCATGAATTTAATTTTCAGATCTCATATATAGATTCATAAACTTAACAAATACTTTAACAACTGCAAAGTAAGACCTGTGGTTCAAGACAATATAGATTTTTGAAATTCTTCTATGCTTCCTACTTTGGAAATCAAAATGATAAAAATGGGTGTGAAATCTTGGGGAACATTAATATATACACATAGTCTTGGACTATGCACATTCATTTGCCACTCATATAACATGAATTAAAACTGCTATAAACAGTAAATACAATGCCTTTACTTGTTTTAGTGTTAAATGCTTGGCTTATCAGGTGTAGTTTCTGTAATCTTAGAAAGGTGCAAGTTTGAAAAGCAAAGTGAAGTCCAGAGTCAAAAAATTTTCATTCTGTATTGAAAGTATTTAATACTTTGTATAGCAAATGACAGTGAAATAGAAAAGGACAAATGAGTTAGGAGAAGAAATGGCTATACTAATGAGTCATAAAAATCATCCAGGAGAAGCCAAATGTGTGATACTTGTAAAAATTATTCAAGGATATTTTATCCTTTTGGAGTTTATTGTCAGAGCAATAATAATATTAATTTAGCAGAAAAGTTGATTTTTACAAGGCACTGTGTGACATTGTGGTGGAGAAGATATAATTACAGGAAGTTCCCTGGGTTATGAATGAGCTTGGTTCTGTAAGTTTGTTCTTGAGTTTAATTTGTATGTAAGTTGGAGCAGGTATGTTTACCTACCTGTGATAACCTCCATTTGTAAGTGTGAATTGTGTATCAGTAGAATGTTTTTAACTTGAGGACTCCTTGGCTAATGATGAGACTAGAACTTACTTCAGATTCTGGTTCTGCATCTTACTATCTGTCCATCCTAGAGAAAGTACTTTAGGCTCTCTAAAAATTAGGTTACTCACCTATAAGTGGTTGACATTATTAAATAGTCATTTAAACCTCTCAGTGCAGTGCTTGGTACATGATCAACCCTCAATAAATGATAATTGTTAATTTACTCTTTCTTTTTGTCAAATATCATATGAAAAATGTTTTAAGTAATGTAAAAACTAGTTTCCATAAAAGATCTTTGCTTTCTAGAATATTTATATGGAAAATAAGTTTTTGGCACAGCTTGTTCATCATAATTGGAATCTCATACCTGGGACTGTTAGCTTCCTTCAGAGCCTCTTCATATCTGGACATTGTTTACTAATTTTTTTTTTGCATGAGACTAGGAACCATCATAGTGCATATGACGGAGGGAAGGTGGTTCTGGAAGAGTTGCTCTGTGTGTAGGAAGAGCTGTGCAGCCTCTCCAAGTGTCTTGGGGCCAGACACTTGAGGGTGGGTGGAAGTCGGTAAGATGTGACATACAAGAGGTTATGAGAAGTACAATTCATTGCTTTTATTTCAGCCTCACTATTCAAATGAATCCTGTGTGTTGTGAGTGAAAAAGGTTTCTTACTAGGAAGATTCTCCTCTCATAAATTTACTCCTAGGAGGGGTTGACAAAAAAGATTTTGATCACCATGGATCATAATACTCACCAAATTTGTCATCCTTCCTGGACTCCTCTCATTTTTGCATGTCTAGCCATCGGGCTCCTATTCCTTTTTTTTTTTAAACCTAACACACCACCACTGAATTAAAATGCAGCAATTATTTATGACCTTTCAGCGCATTTATTTTTCTTTAAAGGCTTGTCTATGCCTGATATTACAATTTTTGATAGCTAGGCAGTTAAATGAGAAAGACAATCTTCTGTATCATGATTTAGACTGAGGCAAGTTACATTCCTAATGATGTAAGCACTTTTGTCTGGTGCTAGTAGAATGAATACATATGGGGGCTGTTAATTTAGCTCTAATGTGGGCTGCATGGGAAAAGCTATAGGGGTTCTATTTAGTTGGTAGTAAACAACTTCGGAATCAATGTGTTTTTCTTTACTGAAGACTTGCTTAGTGCATTGGAAAAAAATTCTATTAGTTTGCCTCATTTAGTAGTCACCACGCAGCCTGATGTGCGAGCCAGTGGCACCCATTAAGGCTGGCATGACTGTTTGTAGCAAAATGAACCGAGTCATCTGAATTCAACCCCAGTGTCATCATTCAGCAGGCCAGACAGAGCCATGATTTAGGATTTTCCCAACATTTTATGGCAATTTGTTTCATTTGCCGCAGGCCCATAACGATGCAAATTGCCATAAAGTGGGATAATCAGGCAGTAGAAGTGTCATAAAACTGCAGGAGAAACAAATTTTCATCTTGGAACTTTGCATGCCGATGGATGTGGGGGAGAGTAAATGTGGTTTTTATTTTTTATTTTTTTTTCCGGTATTATCTGGTTGCCAAGTCTTATGCCAAGCAGAAATGATTCCATTTTGTCGATTTGTACTCATTTTGAAGCCAAAGAATGGAAGTGAAAGAGGCTCTGAAAATATGAGGAAAGACCTGGCCAAAGTCTTTCCTCAGGTGCCTGGGCTCTGATATCGGAAAGAGCAGTGCAAGGGAGAGGAGGCCAAGTGCGTGCTATTAGATGGATGGAGGACAAATTAGAGAGCTGGAGTGCTTTGGCCTTCTGAAATGTCATAGTACTTCTCCTGATATGTTTGTGGGATCCCCTGCCTTGCCTTTAACAGCCCTGCCTCTCTTTTGCCATGTGAGCCTGTCTCATGATGAGAACCAACAGGCTAGATAATGGCACTGTTAGACCAAAGCTCTTCAGGCCCTGCTGAGAACTGGGGCATGGCTAAGAGGAAAGGGTCCATTCTCACGTATCCATTGATGGAATTTTCTTTTTTTTTTTTTTTTTAGTGCCTGAGAAACAGACTCTCTTTGTTATTTTTTGCCTGGCCACATTCCTATCTCATGGATAGGTATCATGAATCATCCCTTGAAAAATCATGCAGCCTGAAATTTCCAGGTTTCACCCTATAGCTAATAATGGGGTTGTTTAGCCTTCACCCTTTATTTTTGTGTTGTCCATTTTGTTTCTTGTTTTGTAAAATTACATTAATGGCATTGGTTTGAAAGCTCCCTGAGGAAAAATTCCACAGCTCTGCTCCTGCTAACTGAACTGTTTTTGACAGGTATCTTAATAACATACTAGCTCATTGTCAGGATGCTAGGGGTGAGAGATAAAATCATTTCTTCCTTAAAAAAGAAATGAAATATATTCCAGAAAGAGCTTCTTTAGAATTATTTAAATTTTATTTTATAAGCTGAATTTATCATGAACTCCCCAATGAGGAGGCATGCTTCTCAATTTTGATGCTATTGTGTCCTAAAAGTTAGGCAATGTGGAAAATGGTGAAAAAATGCTCTATGGGGGCTGAGTCATATAGCTCATCTTGATTGTAAGCATTTATTGAAGGCACACAATATACCCTTTGTTATTCTACCCCTTTCTGTACCTTATTTCATGTAATTGCAAAACCAAACCAATGAAGTGATTTCTTCTCAAAACACTCCTTTCCTCCCCCGCCCCCAGGGGATATGTATATATATATATTTTTTGCAGTTTTTGACCGGGGCCAGGTGTGAACCCATCACCTCTGGCATATGGGGCTGGTGCCCTACTCCCTGAGCTACAGGTGCCACCCCCCCTTTTTAAAAAAAATATTTTGTCAATATAAAAAATGTGATCAGGACTATGTAGAATATTGAGTGGATTGATTCCCTTTCTGGCAGAGGGCAAACTCCACTGGGTTCTCCGTTCTAAAAATGGTACCTTAAAGGATACATAGTCATGGTACAAAATGAAATCCTGGATGTGCATTTAAATACAATGTAGAAACTAGCATTTAGAAATTGGCAAAGGTCTGAGCAAATAAAAATTAAATTTGGGATGCCTAGAGAATTATAGAAATCCATATGGATTGGTGAAATGGCCAAACTTGATACTTGCTATCATTCTGATGTAGGATTTTTCTTGAATGATTTGGCTCATGGGCCCCATCTAAATTAAAAAGAACAAATAGGTTTAGTGACTCATCAAACTTCCTTCAAAACCCTCTTCTTCCATGATATCTTTCTCCTCTCCAAGTTTGCACTATCCCCTGGGCCCCTGATAATTTTATATCTCCAGGGTCCTGTGAACAGGACTCCCTTTCTCCATGCTCTTCTGCCCATAAACATTTATTTGATTCATGACTCTGCTAAATGTCAACTAATTAGATAAACTCAAAGGATTCAAATGGGAAAGAAAATTGTAGTACGACATTTTGATATAATCATACAGATAAATAATAAGGAGGTTGGTTTTGGATATAGAAATAAAGAAAACATCTTTCTCTCTGTCTTTGTCTCTCTTTCTCCCTTCCCTTTTCTTTTCTTTCTTCCTGAGATAAGGTCTCACTTTGTCACCCTCAGTAGAGTGCTGTGGCATCACAGCTACAAGCAATCTCAAACTCTGGAGCTCAAGAGATCCTTTTGCCTCAGTCTCCTATGTAGCTGAGACTATAGACACCAGCCACAATGCCCGGTTATTTTTGGAAATGAGATCTTGCTCTTGCTCATGCTGTTCTCTAACTCCTGAGCTCAGGCAATCCACCTGCCTCAGTCTACCAAAGTGCTAAGATTATAGGCACGAGCCACTGTACCTGGCCTAAAGAAAACATCATAAGGAGACATTCTTTTTATGCACAGGAGAAAACAATTAGAAAATAAGTTTAAAATATTAATTTATAATTCAACTATTTCTCACTGGGGAGATGATTTTGTGATTTCAACACCAAGTGGTAAATATAATTTTTTTAGGTATTAAGAGATGATAAGATGGGTTGTAGACACCATGCCAATATAATAGAAAGGTATCACAAATACCAGTAACCCATAATCCAAGGATCAGATCTCATTATGGAGTGTCTGAGTGAAGGTAAAAGAAGAGAGGAATAGAAGTGATATTTCTGTGGGGCATACTATAGCTTCTGTGGCCAAATATTTTAGATTTAATTGCAGAACTGTCACAGAGACAGGGTATAACAGTGATGGCAGATTGCAATGAATGGTATATTGTTTGGAAGTCTCATTCAGCCAAAACCAGAACATCTGAGCATTTTTTTATTTGCCTTTTTCAGTAAAATGATCTTTTTAAGAAAATTATGGTAAGATCACTATTCTCAATCTAATTCTGATAAAATAAGAGAAACAGTTTGAAAAACAATTTATTTATTACATTCTCCCTGGCTATGTTCCAAAAATATTGTGCAATTAGAAACATTCAAAAACATGCAAATGTGTTTCTAGAGACATATGGGCAGAGAATCCTAGATTCAGGAAAGGTAGGTTTTATAAATTAGAGACAAATCCCAGCAAGATGAAGCTCTTAAAATTGGGTTCCTACCATGGGATGCAAGAATTTAGCAACAGATTATTTATGTTTCGATCAATTCAACTTTGAAAAAGAAATAAAATAAATAACATTTCGATGTAAAATATGTATTTCTGATAAATGGAGTTCTTAGATAACTTGCTACTGACCAACACAGTGTGGCTAGAGAAGCATTCTGATTTCTAGTCTTTGATTAACTTTGTCTCCCTAAATAAGCTAAGACAGATGCACCAGCCATGACTGAGCTGCTGTGAGTTCACCCAAGGAGGAAATGAGCCAATGTTTGTTTCCTCCTGCTTCTCAGACAATCGTGCTGGGGAGAATGTTCTGCTGGACTCTGGCCTGCTCTGATGCACAGCATCAGGGTGAGACAGGGAACACTGATAGGGGCACACAACTCAGTCATGAGCAAGGCTGTGTTCAGATTCTGTATCCATCATGTTTGGATAATGTGTTGATGTTCAAAGCAATTTCTCTAACTTGTTCTAAAATATAACTAGCATCTCTCTAGAGGGACAAAATGCTCATTCTGTAAGACCTTTTTGATATGGAAAAAGAGGTGGGGAAAAGGAGGATGGGAATCTGTGTCACATCCTCCATTGTCCTTGTATAGTTATCAATAGATTGGCCCCTCATCCTTCTTTATGAGGGCCTAATATTAGGTGGGCTCAAGCTGGGTGATCCATATGGGTTACATGAACTGTTTTAAATTACTCATAAACTATACAAGCCATAAAATTGCACAGGGGAAGAAAGGGATGACTTGGTGAGAAAGGAGTGTGATATAGCCAGTGCTGGCCAACAGGAGCAGCTGGAATCTATGAGAGAGATTTCAATAGAGAAAAGCCCAGAATTAGTTAAGACTGACAGAAAAATGGAAAGGTCCATAACAAAATAGAAACATGCTTTACACTATATTTGATGCATAGACTATTTCTATAAAGCCAGAAGAAACAAGTTTTCTCTGGGTGGAGGAGCTGAGAAACTGGAAGACAGTGGCTGAAGGGACACTGGCTTTTCACTATAGATTCTTCTGTCCTTTTTGGAATTTTTGTCATATGTATTTGCTAGCTTTTCAAATAACTGAAACAATTTGAAAGACAATAGGCATATGGCAGATGCTGCTCCTTGTCTTCAGTCTCCACTTGTCACCTCGGGATCTGGTCTTGGCAGTGATATGAGAGCAGAAGGGAGTTGTATTTCCAGGCCCCATCCTACAATGGCCCCATCCTACCATCTTTCCTCCACATTTCCCCCATCCTGAGGCTTTAACAGGAGGTACTTGGATTTTCTTATATAAATGCTTGAGAGTTGGTGGAACGAAAGGCACTAGGAGCCTGGGCTACTCTTGACTTTGTGAAGGAGTGCTTTCATACCAGCTAGGATTTTCATAAAATTGCAAGATACCTTCTCTATCTGTGTTGCCTACTATTACTATATCAAGTGTCTGTCATGACTGGCAAGGGTATATTTTAACTAATATGATGTCTGTTTTTGATTTTTGCTGTTATTTTCATTTTAAAAGATAAGGAAGAAAGAAATAAAAGGTACAGGGGACAAATAACATCAAGGAATGTTTTCTTAGGGAACTCAATGGCCAGGAAGGACAAAACACAATGGTTGCTGGTAAATGTTCATCATTGTAACCTCTGCTGATTTTTATTAGGTAAATACTCCTAAGGGGGAAAAATTTAAGCTATCAACAAGATTTCACTGAATGTAGAGTTGTGAAGAAATGCTAATAACTATATGCCAGCTCTAGCACATTCCTTTGCAACAAATAGCAACCAGTTGACAAAGCATCAGGACTGAGTTGACAGTGGCTGGCAAGATACTTTGGATAGGCAAAGTGCTTACGCTATCTGTTCTGGGAAAAGCAAAGTTTTATTAAAATCATAAAAGCATTTAAAAATTTTATAGTTAACTGAAGATTGTCAAAACTATGAGAACACTTTAAAGTGAAGTAATTAAATTTTTAAAAAACAGTTTTTAATTTTGTAAAGAATAAAATTAATTTTCTAAATGTTGCAGATTCTTGAGTGGGTGACATTTGTATTTTTGATTTAACTAAAAGCTATATTATGGAAAAAAATAAGGTAGAAAGGGAAAATCAGGCCCATGTAGAAACATAGCTTGTGGTAGACATTATATTAATAAATGTGCTCTGAAGTCCCATTACAATTTTATTTCCATTTCTACAAATAGAATGAATTTCATGCCCAAAGTGGCTAAACCAGTGAATGAACACTGGTGTCAAAGTTAGGTGCAGCCTGCTACTTGCCAGGCATGTCATGATAAATACATGCACATCGATTATATGGCTGCCACGAAATATTAGTTAATAGTGAAAAAGTTAAAATGATTTCAATCTGGAATTATATAACAGATCTAACAAGACTAAACTTAATAGGAAAAAGCTATGGAATTTGGGCCAATATTCCAACTACTTCAGTATGAGATTACAGTCTTAAAATTCAAAAGTGAGAAAGAGGTAGCAACTTTAAGGGACTGTTAATGTAAATCTAGTCTTCTGTGTTATATGGCTACCTTAAGTCAAATAAAACTCCATGGTGTGTTCACAGGAGTGCATTGAACTAGTGGAGGAAATTAATCGATCCATTAATTTATCACATTCATCACACATGCCTATTCAATAACATTGATTCATTGAATCAATTAATATTTACTGAGAATCTACAAAGGCAGGTAAATGATGGTACATGGTCATAAGACAGACACTGCCCATGGCCACATGGAGCTTATATTCAGACTGGTTAGATCTGGTTATTGTTCAGACCATGTGCAAAGTACAGTGGTTGGTTCTGGATATGACTTTAATAGAATTGACAAGAAAGTCAAACTTAGCCACAGATGAGTAATGAGATTGGTCTAGAGTAAACTCAATATTATAAGGAAAAATTTAATTAAATGAAGAAGAGACTTCAATATGCTATCTGCAAATATATGAACCATTGACATAGAGTTCTTCTTGTAGAGTGTACATAAGAAGTGAAAAAGAAATGAGTAGCTAACTTGAGTTGAGAGAGGTGGAGGAAATAAGGGGAGGATTAGTTGAGGATGTGATTCTTAATCTGAGTCTTGAATGATAAATGGATATTTATCAGGAAGAAAAGAAGTAAAGGGCATTTCTCCATGTGTAGAAAATAAATCATGCAAATACTCAGAGCCACACATGGGAAGAGTCTTTGGTAACTGTATGCATTTTTCAGTGTTTGTGATATAATGAATACAAGCTGGAAGGAGAGGTGAAGGGGAATAGCAGAGATGAATCTGGAGAGAAAGTCTTGGATCAAATCATGGCAGTCTTTTATATCAGGGAGTTCAAATTCCATCTGAAGGCACTGGGAT
Organism: Arctocebus calabarensis; assembly: GCA_963573935.1. Taxonomy (NCBI): domain Eukaryota; kingdom Metazoa; phylum Chordata; class Mammalia; order Primates; family Lorisidae; genus Arctocebus; species Arctocebus calabarensis. The sequence goes on along the minus strand of CAUYON010025369.1, from coordinate 362 downwards.
GGTGGGGGAGAAGTTGGGCATCAGGGTTTTACTGGAAGAGGAGTGACATGCTCAGATCTAAGTTCCAGAATGATCCCACTGGTGGCAATAGGGAGGGAAGATTTTGAGAGGGCAGGATTCCCAACTGGGAGGTAAGAAATAGACTTCATTGAGACTGTGTTTTTGATTTTGAATTTGTCATAGAGAATCTGAAATACATATTCTTCATAACCATGGTTCATTTTTTTTTTTTTTTAATTTTTGTAAGACAGAATTTATTCACAGAAAAGAAAGAAAAGAATACAGAAAACATTAAGGCATCTGTTAGAGGGAGAAAATTCTAGTGGGGAGAGAGAAGCTCTTTCCGTTTCTCTCCCAGTCTT
>CAUYON010025368.1:0-12693 GCA_963573935.1 Arctocebus calabarensis | reverse complement strand
TCAGAATGTTTAACATAGCCTTCATGGCATTTTCTTAGTTATTGTATGAAGACATTTGTATACTGCATTTACTAAGTTCCACCTGTACCCTTCTAAGATGCACTGTAGGTGTAGCCCCACCAATTACCCTCCCTCAATCCCAAACGTCCCCCTTCCCTCCTTCCCGTATTCTTGTGCTACAGTTGGGTTATAGTCTTAATCTGGAACCTTTAAATTAGTTTCATAGTAGGGCTGAGTACATTGGATATTTTTTCTTCCATTCTTGGGTAAACCTTTTGAAAGAATATTTTTACACAGAATTCCAAAATTTAAAATATATTTATCATTTGATCCAGTAATTCTACTGCTGAGAATTTACCTTATAAGACATATTTACAAAAGTATGCCCAGATAAATGTATAGAGATGTTTTTACAGCATTTATTATGGTGACAAAATTATGGAAATAAATCAAACATACATTAGGAGACTGATTAAATAAATTGTGCTGTACAGTGAAATAACATGTACCTGGTAAAAAGAAAGGTAAATTTGCATGTTTCATGTAAAAATCTCCAATGTATATTATTGAGAAATAAAGCAAAATATAGGCAGTATTTAAATGATACCATTTGCACAAACATTTTAAGACTATACAAAAATGTTGAAATGTACATAAAATTTCTTGAAGGACGAATAATTATGGACACTAATTATATTTAAATAAAGGGACTGGAAATTAATGGGGAAGGAGACTTCATTTTATATCTTTCTGTGCTGTTTGAATTTTTCTACCTTCTTGTTGTCTAAAAAAATCTCCTTTCTTGTGAGGACAGGTAACTGCATAAAACATCCATTCAAAGAATTTTTCAAAACTTTGTACTGTCATAATTCTAGGGTTGAGACCTTCTTTTCTGGCAAATAAGAAAATTGAGGTCCAGAATATTCTGATGACTTGGACTGGAAAGTGATTCAGCAAGCCGGTGACAAAGCCAGAATAAGAAATCTAGTCCCCATTTGACTTGGTCCCGGCCAAGTGGCTATTGCACACCACTACTTTGACTTTGTAGTGTCTGGGAAATTTCTCCAAATGTGCTTCAAATTTCAATTCATATAGATCTCATCGTTAAATAACCATTTCCTGAAAAATATGATGTATCATATATGCACATGAAAAAGTGGCCTCTAAGTTATGCAATGTTTTCAATTTAGAATTGTAATTTTGAAGTAGCCTAAATGCATGGAGACGGACAATGCACTCCAAACTGGGGTCACTGCCAGTGAGACACCCCTCTGACCCCTTGGTGACTGGATACACAAGCAAAATACTGTGCGGCTGATCAGTCTGCCACTGTGTCCCTAGAGCACAGGTGTGAGCTGTCCCACAGCTCAGGGCATTCTACCCAGGTAACTAGAAATGCCATTTGGACCTCTTTTTTTGTTTGTTTTTTAATTTCAGGTTAATTTAAAGGATACAAAGTATTAGATTACAGTGTTTGCATTTGTTAGGTAGAGTCCCTGTTGCGTCTCACCCCCAGGAGGTGTGCCATATACTCCCACACTGTGCCCACTAAGGGGGAGCATGCCCATCCCCCCATTCTTCCATCCCCCTTCCCCCTCCCCCCAATTGAATTGAATTGAGTTTTTCTCTTGTGAGGGTACATATTTCTATTTGTTCCTCTTAATAAATTAGTGTAAGTTAAACCTCTATACATTTTTAAGTTATTTTTTATTGAGGTTTAACTTACGTTTAGTAATGTCCCCAAGTCCTAAGTGTTCAGGTTGGTGGATTTTTATACGCATGCACCCACCCACACGCACACACACTCCCTACAGCTCCCATCCAGAAAAACCCAGAAAGCTGCCCTAAGCCCCCTCCCATGGACATCCCACGAAGGTAACCACTATTATGGCCCCTAACATCAAAGATTCATTTTAAAGCTTTCACTATTAAAATAAGTAAATAGGTAGCCGGGCGCTGTGGCGGGCGCCTGTAGTCCCAGCTACTTGGGAGGCAGAGGCAGGAGACTCGCTTGAGCCCAGGAGTTGGAGGTTGCTGTGAGCTGTGATGCCACAGCACTCTACCCAGGGTGACAGCTTGAGGCTCTGTCTTAAAAAATAAATAAATAAATAAATAAATATCACAATAAAAACTCAGCAACTGATATGGGATAGTGGTTGGATAAGAAAAAAGAGCCAAGTGTTTTAATCTATTTCATTTTTTTTAAACCCTCTCTCACTATCTTTTAACTTATCTTTCTTGTTCACTGTGTTCTTTTAAAATATAATTGTGTGAAAGATCTTAGATTAATGCCTCTTTTGAGGGAGACTTTTTCTAGGCCTCTCCTTTTATTGTTTGGTTGTACCTGAACTTTTGGCATGCTCTGCAGATCAGAGGGGCCCAAAAATGCGGAAGGAGGAAGAGAATTACAGAAGGACATTGTTTGGAGGTTCTGTTTCTCAGACCTGCTATATTTCTCACTGCTTTTATGTGGGGCCAATACTAGCCCCACATATTCACTAAAATGTGTGTATACCATCTCAGAATACACACATTGAAATATTATTGTTTCTTATTTAACGTTACAGGACAAATGCAGGAAGATTATAGAGTTTGAGCATAAAGGCTTCAGGGAGAAAGCAGGTCCTGAAATGGATTTTGTTGAAAGTTTGAGGGTAATTACTCTAAAATCCCCAAATACCAGCTTAAAGGATGATGAAATTGAGCCCCATTGCAAAGGGAATACCTGGTACAGAATACCAATGTATGGCCCTGAACTTCAACATCTGTGCATCAGCTGACCACACGTGACTCTACCTCCCTAGAACAGATGCCCCCTCTGCTGGCGTCTGTGGGAACTGAGAGAACACCCCTCCACTCTCTAAGCTGTGTAGAAGAAAGCTCAGAAGCAACTTTCAGGAGACTGTAGATGGCGGCGGTAAAGACAGCCCTGTCTCCCACAGACAGTGACCCTGTCCCTGGACACTTAAATCAGAGAGCTAGGACTTGAATAGCTTACAAACAATTGGATAAAAACCTTGCGTGGCATGAAACTGAATGGTGAAGATGAAATTCCCAGTTGATCTGGCATAAAAGTATAAAAGCCATCTTTGCTATAAGTTCAAAACATGGAAACAAAAGTTGATTGTCCCATCATACCATCCACTTGCCCTTCAAACTACTCTCTCCAAATATTTTCCTTTTTCAGACCACAAATATTTTCTGACATTGTGCAACAACAAATATGAACATGTTGGGAGTGGCAAAGGAAAATCAGAAATTGGAAGTCATAATTGGAAGTCAAAGCCCAGGCAGCTATTTCACTCTGGAAATAAGAATTAGGAGGCTGATTCTGAAAGGCTGTGTCTCCACAGTGGACTGACCAGGAACCAAGATGGCAGAGGACCCCGTCCTTTCTGCTTTCACAGGGCTGTGAAGTCTCCTTGAGGCTCAGCCATTGCAGAGCTCATGTTATTCACTGCACTCAAACGATGATTTCTATCCAATTGATTCTATCCAATTTCCTACAAGTTAGGATTTCTATGCATGGAATAAAACAAAAACTACAACTCATCTCTCTTGACCATGGCAGGCTTTTAAATGAAAACCAGAATCACCAAAACATAATTATTTTTGGAAAAAGAAAAGAAAAATCTCAGCCTACCCCCCAAAATCTATATAATGTGAAAACCCTTCCCCCTTCCAAAAGAAAAGCAAAGCTACTGAATAGAGTCAATGAAAAGCCAAACCGCCGGTCATCAACCATGTCGCAATACTTCTGAGCGCCCCAAGGGGTAGCAGAGGTAATAAGAAACAGAAGCACACTAAAGGAAAGCTGTGATTTTTGTGTTCCTTTCAGGAATGTGGATAAGAAAGTGAGTAAGCAATGTATGACAGCTTCTTAGACCCCGAGGTCAGTATTATAGTTTGGAGGGAAATGTCTACAACATCAGTTTTTCATTAAAACAATGAGGAGAGCAAAGGAAGGACATTTTCATGCTAAAGCAGAATAATATATTTTAGAAAGAAATATTTGAATATGTGAAGGCTTAAAAAGTTCGCAGGCAAGCTTGCTTCAAGGGAGCCTGTCAGGGCCATTTTTACAATAGCACATGGTCATTTGTGTGTCTATATCACATCTTGGTAATTCTCACAATATTTCAAACGTTGAAATGGTTATTATATCTTTCCTGATGACTGTGGTCAGTGATCTTCAGCATTACTATTATAAATGCTCGAGGATGCGACAAGCCACACCCATGAATAACGGCAAACTTAATTGATAAATGTGGCATGTTCTGGCTGCTACACTGTCCAGCCGTTCCCCCTCTCAGGCCTCCCTATTTCCTGAGACACAATAATATTGACATTAGGCTGGTTAATAATTCTGCTATGGCCTCTAAGAGTGAAAAAGTCACACAGCTTTAGTTTTTGATAAAAAATAAAAAACTATCATGCTTAATGAGAAAGGCATGTCAGGTGAAAAACAAGGTGAAGTGTCTCAGCCCTATAATCCTAGCACTCTGGAAGGTCAAGGCAGGTAGATTGCCTGAGCTTAGGAGTTCGAGACCAGCCTGAGCAAGAGCAAGACCCTGCCTCTACTAAAAATAGAAAAATTAACCATGATGTTGTGGTGGGCACCTGTAGTCCTAGCTACTCAGGAGACTGAGGCAAGAAGATCTTTTGAGGGCAGCGCCTGTGGCTCAAAGGAGTAGGTCGCCAGCACCATATGCCAGAGGTGGTGTGTTCAAACCCAGCCCCAAAAACTGCAAAAAAAAAAAAAAAGAAGATCATTTGAACCCAAGAGTTTGAGGTTGCTGTAAGCTATGATGATGCCACAGCACTCTACCCAGGGAGACCAGAATGAGACTCTGCCTCAAAAAATAAAATAAAATATAAGAAAAAAACCGAGATAGGTCAAAAGCTAGGCCTTTGTAGCAAACAATCAAGTTGTGAATGCAAAGGAAAAGTTCTTGAAGGAAATTGAAAGTACCACTTAGTGAAAATAAAAGTGATAAGGAAGTAAATAGCCTTACTGTTGATAAGGAGCAAGTCTGAGGGGTCTGGAGAGAAAATCAAACCAGCGACAACGTTTTCTCAAGTCAAACCCTACTCCAGAGAAAGATCCTAACTCTTTTTAATTCTAGGAAGGCTGAGAGAGGGGAGGAACCTGCAGAAGGAAAGTTAGAAGCTAGTGGAGGTTGGTTCATGAGGTTTAAGAAAAGAATCCATCTCATAAAAGTGCAAGGTGAAGCAGCCAGTGCTAAAGGAGAAGCTGCAGCAAGTTATCCAAAAGACCCAGTTAAGGTAATTGATGAGGTCATTAGCTAAACAAGCAATTTTCAACTTAGAAAAATAGTCTTCTATGGAAGAAGATGCCACCTAGGCCTTTCATAGATAGAGAAGATAAATCAACACCTGGCTTCAAAACTTCAAAGGACAGACTGACTCTTTTGTTAGGGGATAATGCAGCTGGTGACTTTAAGTTGAAGCTAATGCTCAACTCTCAATCCTAGGGCACTTAAGAATCACATTACATTTACTCTACCTGTGCTCTAAAAATAGAACAACAATGATGACAGCACTTCTGTTTACAGCGTGAATTGCTGAAAATTTTAAGCCCACTGTTGAGACCTACTGTTAAGGAAAAGAAAGATTCCTTTCACTACATTACAGTTCATTGACAATGCAGCTGGTCACCCAAGAGCTCCGATGGAGATGTACAAGGAGATGAATGTGTTCATGCCTGGTAACACAACATTCATCCTGAACTACATGGATCAAGAAATAACTTTGGCTCTCAAGTGTTATTATTATTATTTAAGAAATACATTTCAGCTTCCTCTCCTCTCCCCTCCTCTTTTCTCCTCTCCTTTCCCCTCCCCTTCCCTCCTCTCCCCTCCTTCCTTCCTCCTTCCTCTATGTTTTTTTTTAAACATTTGCTCTGAGAATGAACATTGCTTGCCTGTATAACTAGCAGACTGATGGGTGACGTCTCTATTGTGAGCCTAGGGTTGTGTCATTTATTTTAAAGAAAAAAATTGATATCTACACAACCAGCAACAACTTCTCCCTGGGACTAGTCCCATGGCGTCATCGTACCTCACAGCCTCACCGGAGATCCTCTTGCTCTAGCCTCCCCAGTAGTTGGGACTGGGAGGTGAGGGGTGGGCGCAGTCTCACTCTTGCTCAGACGGGTCATCTCTGGTCTCTAAACTCCTCAGCTCAAGGAATCCACCTGCCTTGGCCTCCCAGAATGCTGGGCTTCCAGGCCACCTCTTCTGGCCCTTTAACTTCTTTTTCTATGGAGCTGTTCCATGGAGGGCAAATCCATCTCTGATACCACAGGGCTGAATGACTCTCAAAGCACAATGGGGAGGGGGGAAGGGAGGAGGTCCTAGATATTTTCCCCTTCAAAGTCAGGTCAGGTCAGCACCTGGGCGTTTCGGTACTCCTTCTTCTGTAAAATGGAAAAGATCAGAAATAAAGGTCAAAAATTTAAAAAGAAAAACATTTCATAAGGTTGTAGCTGCCACAGATGATTAAAAGGAACTGGGTAAAGCCAATTGAAAACCTTCTGGAAAGGATTCACCATTCTGGATGCCATTAAGAACATTTGTCCTGTTCTTAATATTCTTGCAAAAAAGAGAGAGAGAGAGAAGTAGAGAAAGAAAGAACATTTGTGATTCATGGGGAGGATGTCAACATGTCAATGTTAAAGAGAGGAAAAGATATGAACCGGAATATGAAAGAAAGTAAGGAGGTTGCAGTTTAATGATAGTGAATAAATTACCCTGGTTCCACTGACTAAAGAAAGCATTTAGGGCATAAGGTGACCCTGAGTGTCACCTTATTAAGCTGGCAACTGCTGCAGGGATGAGCTGTGACATTGACCCAGCCCTGGTGGTGGCCATTGCCAATCTGAAAACTGATACTTCATCTGAGGAAGAATACAAGGTGGCTTGCCTACTTCCCATCTTTCCTGCTGTTTCCCTCACAATCCTTGCCTCTGACCCCTCTGCCTTGGGAAGGATGTTATAGCAGCAATGTATATTGCTTGACCAAAGCCACCGTCCAGGTGTCTCCTGCCCTCTTCACGTTCTACAAGAACCTTGAAACCCACCTGACAGGTGGTGCCCTGTGTCAGCCTCTTGCAGCGGGGTTGGGAGACTGACCCAGCTGCAAGAAACAAAAACCAGGAACAGAGAATCCATTTCTCTACTCCCGTGCTTGGTGACGGAGGGAGGAGTCATCCTTCCTGACTCTGGGCATGCTGAAGTCCTGTATCCCTTACATCCTGCTTCAAAATGCCTGTCGGGAAGTACCAGGGCCTTCTACCTAACCTGAGTGCCTGCCGGAACCCCCAGAAGGGCCCTGAGACTTGCCTAACCCCCTGCCATAGTGGACGCTCTGGCCAGTTTCTCTGGGGGTGGGAATGGGTGGGGTCACTCGGGAAGAGTCATGAGCCACAGCTGACCGACAGGTCTGGGAAATCAGAGAAGTGGGGCAGGCCAGGGGCATGGAGGATGGTTTATGGGGAAAGTTAGGGGATTGGGACCACGTGTGTATTTGAAACAATGAAAAACACAAGTGACATGCAAGTCTATTTTCTATCTTCTGGTGACCAGAACTTAACTTCTGACAGGCATGGGTCTCTCCAACCTTCAGCACGATTCTAGGATAATTCTCTGGGACAGGGAGGGTCAGGCGTCCTGTGAGACAATAATGAGCTTATCACCACCCCTGGAGCTCTTACTGTCCCCTGCACATTCACTGGGGCTGTGCCTCTTCTCTCCCTTTTCCGTGTGCTCAGCAAATATTCAGCCTGCTCTCGCCTCCTCCTCTGTGGGGCTCTCCCTTTGCCTCCAGCTTGGCTGCCTTTCCTACTGGGGCAAGCAGGAAGTGCTCTGCAGAGATTGTCACCCCCGCCTGCTCCACGGCAAGTTGTGGGGAACCAGTAAGCTCTCCCACACTTTTGCCGCTCTTGCTTTGACATCTCCACAGCTCAGGGCTGCGGCTCAGTCACGTGACAAGTAAATGGCCCTGACTCTTGTGGATTTCCACTCCCATAACATTTGGGGATACTTTCCCTCCCACCTAGGGGAACAGATTTTATCCCAAATCCTCCTATTAGCCTGAATACAGTTATTGGTCCTTGCAAGGATGTCTCTTCTAGATCTTAAATTTCCCGGATCTCATTAGGTTGTAGGGCCCTGAGAGTGAGTATTCTTTTTTTCTGGAGACAGTTTCACTTTGTCGCCCTCAGTAGAGTCCTGTGGTGTCACAGCTCACAGCAAGTTCAAACTCTTGGGCTCAAGCAATTCTCTTGCCTCAGCCTCCCAAGTAGCTGGAATTACAGGTGCCTGCCACAACGCCTGGCTGTTTTTTTTTTGTTTTTTTGCCTCAAGCTGTCACCCTGGATAGAGTGCTGTAGCATCACAGCTCACAGCAACCTCCAACTCCTGGGCTTAAGCTAGTCTCCTGCCTCTGCCTCCCAAGTAGCTGGGACTACAGGCACCCGCCACAACCCCAGGCCATTTTTTGATTGCAGCCGTCATTGTTGTTTGGCAGGCCTGGGCTGGATTCGAACCCGCCAGCTCAGGTGTACGTGGCTGGCGCCTTAGCGTGTTGAGCCACAGGCGCCGAGCCACGCCCGGCTGTTTTTAGAGATGAGCTCTGGCTCTGGCTCTGGCTCAGGCTGGTCTCCAACCTGTGAGCTCAGGTAATCCACCTGCCTCGGGCTCCGAGAGTACTAGGATTACTGGCGTGAACCACCTTGCCCTTCCAAGTGTGGGTAGTCACGAGAGAGTACAAGCTGCTTCAACTTAGCAGCCCTTTTCTGCACTACTTAGAATTTCAAGTGTCACAGAGCCTGAGGCAGTCAAGATGGCACTAACCTGGGTTTGGTGAACTGCATGGCAGGAAGCAGTGGCCCCATCCATCACTTCTGCCACAGAGGAGGGGAGCAATAGATCATATGTCACAAAGCTAGAGTGCTTGGAATGGGCACAAATAATTATCAAGTTGATTAATTAATTATGTTGGTTAATTCATTAATCATGCTCATGCTTCCTCAACCACAGAGAAGCAATTGTTGGTTCTCAGTGAAACCATCCCATCTTCATTATATTTATTTAATATAAATGAAAATCAATATTAACAGAAGTCTGGAAGAAGCTGATTCCAAACCTCATTAATGACTCTGCAGGTTTAAGACTTCAGTGGGAGAAATAACCACACATGTGGTAGAAATAGCAAGAGAACTAGAATTAGAAGTGAAGCCCGAAGATGAGATTGATTTGCTGCAACCTCATGATAAAACTTCAACAGCTGAGGATTTGCTTCTTATGAAGGAGAAAGAAAGTGAGTTCTTTCTTTTTTCTGCAGTTTTCGCCGGGGCTGGGCTTGAACCGGCCACCCCTGGTATATGGGGCCAGCAACCTACTCCTTGTGCCACAGGCATCACCATGGAAAGTGGTTTCTTGAAATAAAACCTACTCCTGGTGCTGAAATGACAACACAGGACTTAGAATATTACTTAAACTTAGCTGATAAAGCAGTGGCACAGTTTGGGAAGAATGGCTCCAACTTTGAAAGAAGCTCTACTGTGGGTAAAATGCTATCAAACAGCATCGTATGCTACAGAGAAATCTTTCAAGAAAGCAAGAGTCAATTGATGCAGCAAATTTCACTGCTATCTTATTTTAAGAAAATGCCACAGCTACCAAAGTCTTCAGCAAACACCACCTTGATCAGTCAGCAGCCACAACATCCAGGCTAGCCCCTCTACCAGCAAAAAGGTATGACTCCCTGAAGGCTCAGATGATCATTATAGCGTTTTCAGCGATAAAGTATTTTTAATTAAGCAATGTACATTGTTTTCTTAGGCATAATGCTATTGCACATTTAATAGGCTATAGTGTAAACATAACTTTTATATGCACTGGAAAACCCAAAATTTTGTATGGCTCACTTTATTGCAACATTTGCTTTGTTGGGGTGGTCTGGAACAAAACCCACAATATCACCGAGGCATTCCTGTATCATGTTTATCATTATTATTCATGCCTATTAGGCATTTTAAATGAGCTCACCTGCCATTGCAGGCCAGTCTGATTTGGGGGAAGATAGCTATCTGATGAGAAAGATACCAAGGGCGAGTGTCAGGCAATAAAATCCACCAGGAAGACAATCTTCTAATCTTCCCTGAAGAGCTCCATTGACGTGTCATGAAATGTCTTCATTTATTGAATAAAAATAATTTCAGATTACCATGACCAACAGTTAGGAGCTGAAAAATAACCAACAACACAGGAGAGAAAAGAATTATTACTCTGTGGTAAGATTTTATAAATGATTAATTAGTTTTCCAAAACAAATAGAAGTACTGTGTGTATCTTCAGACAAGTAAGAGTCATTCTGCATCAGCCCTGTTGCCAGAGCTTCCATCAGAAGGACACGGGGGGGGGGGGCACGAAAGAGACAGGTTTTTCTTATTCTGATGAATTTATCCAACCAATTTACAACTGTACATTTCATTTCCATCCAGGTGTATTTGAAGAGAACAGGATGAAACACTTGTGAGACTAGATTGCCGAATCTTCCCTGAAATTAAATAGGGTGAACAAAAAAAGAAGACACTCAGAGCAAACTATATTTGAAGCCCCACCTTCCCCAGCAGAGATTAGCAACCCCCACAGGCTTCCCTTATCTTTTCTTTCCTCCAGTGGAGGGGAGGCGTTGGCAGGTGAAACGGAGGTGAAGAGCAGGAAATAAATGCGCCTAGCTCTTTCCTTGGTCAGAAACAAAGGCTTCATGGTTCTCCCCTGCCTTGGAGAGCGGCTAGAATCGAAGAGTAAATACTCACCAACAAAGTGTGCTGAATTATGGTACAGGATTTTAAATTCAAGTACAGCAGAAAAAGCGATAACCAGTACTCCAGTCGTGAGATCCCACCGACTATCCTTCCCTTTCTCGTTAGTAAAAACAGACAACCACCACCAACACTTTACTTTTTAGGGGCATGAGGCCACCCAGAGAAAATGCATGTATTTCTAAGCCGTCCTTGTAGTTAAGTTAGGCTAAACCAGTGGTTCCAAACCTTCCTAAAGCCTCCTAATGCCACAATCCTTCAATACAGTTCCTCATGTTGTGGTGACCCCCAAGCATAAAATTATTTTCTTTTTTTTTGAGACAGAGCCTCAAGCTGTCACCCCGGATAGAGTGCGGTGGCATCACAGCTCACAGTAACCTCCAATTCCTGGACTCAAGAGAGTCTCCTGCCTCCACCTCCCAAGTAGCTGGGACTACAGGTGCCCGCCACAACACCCGGCCATTTTTTGGTTGCAGCCGTCATTGTTGTTTGGCGGGCCAGGCTGGATTCGAACTCACCAGCCTAGGTGTACGTGGCTGGCACCTTAGCCTGCTGAGCCACAGGTGCCGAGCCTGTAAAACTAAATTTTAGGAGAAAATACCTCCTCCTGCTATATTTGATGTACTCTGATATTTTCTTCCATTTTAAAGATATGCTGATCCTCTGGACAGGCCCAACACAGGAGATATTCAAATAGTAGACATTTGAAAAGGTTCTCACCTTCATTAGTCAGAGGGCAAATGTAAACATAAATAATAACACTATACATGCAGCCAAATGGCTAAAACGAAAGAAACCATGTATCAATTGTTACCAAGGATGTGGAGCAATTGGAACTTTCATACATTATTTATGGAATGCAAATTGGCACAAGTGCTTGAAAAACTATTAGGCATCATCTACTGAAGCTTAGCGTTACACTTATACTTATACCAGAAATTGTACTCCAAGGTACATACCTAACAAAATCATACATATGGTCATGAAAAATTTGCAAGAATTGGGCAGCACCTGTGACTCAGTGAGTAGGGTGCCATACCCATATACTGAGAGTGGTGGGTTCAAACCCAGCCCTGGCCTAACTGCAAAACAAAAAAATAGCCAGATGTTGTGGCGGGTGCCTGTGGTCCCAGCTACTCGGGAGGCTGAGGCAAGAGAATCACCTAAGCCCAGGAGTTGAAGGTTGCTGTGAGCTGTGATGCCACAGCACTCTACTGAGGGCGATAAAGTGAGACTCTGTCTCTACAAAAAAAAAGAGAAAAGTATAAGAAAAATGTTCAAGAATGGTCATGGAAATGGGATGATTGTATTTTCCCAGAAGACTACAACCACGTCTCTCATCTTGCATGCACTCCTGGACTGATCTTTGTCATTGTGGGTAGGCTTGTGACTCATTTGTGACACAATCCTGTAGCGGTAGTGCTGTGTGGCTTTCAAAGTTAAGGGAGAAAAAGCCATGCAGCTTCTACTTTCTTCCTGGGGACACTCAGGCCTGGAGCTCTGAGCCGCCATGTTGTGAGGAAGCCCAACTATCAGTGGAGTCTACACATAGGGGATCCAATTCGCAGTATTTAACATCTCCTTGGCACGAGTGCAAGCTATATGCAACCCACAATCAATTTGCCCAAATTCAGTCTTTTCAGCTGAAGTCTCAGACCTCTTTGGAGCAGAGATGAGGCATTCCCACATTTATTTATTTTTTTGTTTTGTTTTGTTTTGTTTTTGAGACAGAGCCTCAAGCTGTCACCCTGGATAGAGTGCTGTGGCATCACAGCTCACAGCAACCTCCAATTCCTGGGCTCAAGTGAGTCTCCTGCCTCTGCCTCCCAAGTAGCTGGGAC
>CAUYON010025367.1:0-24390 GCA_963573935.1 Arctocebus calabarensis | reverse complement strand
AGAAAAGGAAAATGGAAAACTGCCTGCAAAACCAGAAGTTGTCCAATAAAACCATTGAATCACTGAGCAACCAACCAATCCCTAAACCAGACACTCAAGAACTAGAAGCTTCAGAAATAAAGCTAGTGGCTCCTTTTGAAGATTCTTGTGGCTCCAATGCGAGGAAGCAGACGCTTACAGCACCTCCAAGATATCCTCAAAAGTTGCTTTTACCCTTAAAACGGCCACTATGGTCTTTTATAACTGAGACCTGGAGAGAAAGGAACAGAAAAGAATGATAGCTCTAGTAACGGCACTCCAACAAACGAGCAACTTTCAGGGGCAGAGGGAAACCAGAGGAGCTAAAAACAAGTGCTTCCAATGTGGTCAGACTGGCCACTTCAGAAAAGACTGCCTCCAGAAGCACTACTGGCCCCTGTCCAGAATGCAAGGGTGACCACTGGAGACTGGCCTGTACCCGGAGGCGAAGGCCTCCTGGGACAGTGACCCCATCAGAGCCCAAACTGGACTGAGAGTGCCTGGGGCAAATTCTCATGGCTCCAGCTTGTGTCATCACCCCTCAAGAGCCCCCGGTCTGCCTTATAGTGGAGCGCCAGGAGATAAAATTTTTTTTGGACACTGGAGCAACCTTTTCTGTACTTGTCTCTAACCCTGGTCTTTTATCTCCCAAATCCATAACTATACAGGGGGTATCTGGAAAGCTTGTTACCAAATTTTTCTCCCAGCCTTTAAGCTGCAATTGGGATGACTTGCTGTTCTCTCATGCCTCCCTAATCATGCCTGAAAGTCCTGCTCCCCTTTTGGGGAGGGACATACTAAAAAAAAAAAAAGTTGCTTTTACCAAAGCCCAAAGTGGCTTTGGTTAAACTACCTTGATGCAGTTTTCTCCCGTGCCTGTCTTTGTGCCTACTCCTTGGCCCAGCCTGTGGTGGTAGGTGTGGATCAGGCCCCTGCGCCAGGGGCTCTGCACTTAGTGCCCCTGTCAGTAGGGACCCTGATCCTCAGCCTAGATTCAGAGGCTTACTCTCTTAAGGAGAGCCTACTTCTTTCCAAAATTGAGCCAGTTAGTACAGGTGTTCAAGTGAACTTGGGTAAAAGTCCACCTAATTCTTTATAAGAATTAGGGAACACATGTCAAAAGAACAGCATTTCTTCCATCAATGTACAGACAGATCTGTCTTATGCCTCACAAAACTTTACACCTTCTACGCAGTGGGCTAACGCGGACTCCTCTGTGTCGTCTTGTTCCCAGACTGACTTGTCTTCTGATTCTCAAGTGTCTCTTCCCATTAGTGTTCACACTCAGACATTTTTGCCCAGCTCTAAGGTAACTTCATCCATTGCTGCTCAGATTGATGCATTTATAGACACTTATTTCCAGTCAGGTGGGGTCTCCAGAGAAACTCAAACCAGTGGGATGCAGAGTCGGACAGATGGCCACATACAGATGGAGCAAGCTGGAATGTGTGGAGACACTTTTGAGAGTGTTCCTTCATCGTACAGTGTTGCTACAGACAATATCATACGCAGCACATTAGCAGAGACTGTAACCCATGGTTTGTTGCCTCAGAATGACCCTAAGACTTCAAATCAAGATGTTGAGAAATCTGCACCAATTATCAACTTCAGTGCACAGAACAGTATGCTTCCTTCACAGAATTTGACAGGTAATCAGACCCAAACCATGGATCTATTAAGTGATTTAGAAAACATCTTGTCAAGTAATCCTGCCTGGTCAGACATTGGATAATCGTAGCCTTTTGTCTGACACGAATCCTGGATCTGACCCCCAGCTCCCATCTGGCCCAGTTCAGAATCCCAGAATAGATTTTGATATCGAAGAGTTCTTTTCAGCCTCAAATATCAGACTCAAACTGAAGAGAGTGAACTCAGAACCATGAACACTGAACCAGTCTTGGAATCGCTGGACATAGAAACCCAGACTGACTTCTTGCTCGCAGACACCTCTGCTCCGTCCTATGGGTGTAGGGGGAATTCCAGCTTCTTAGGCCTTGAGATGTTTGACACACACACACAGACTTAAACTTCTTTTTAGACAGTGGCCCTCATCTTCCTCTAGGTAATATTCTGAAACACTCCAGCTTTTCCCTGAGTACTGACTCATCTGACACCAAGACCCAAACTGAAGGAATTTGCAGGGCTAAAAACATACCTGCTCTGGAAAGTAAGGTTCAGTTGAACAGCACAGAGACACAGACCATGAGTTCTGGTTTTGAAATGCTGGGGAGCTTGTTCTTCACCAGCAATGAAATTCAAACAGCAATGGATGACTTTCTTCTGGCTGATTTGGCCTGGAACACGATGGAATCTCAGTTCAGCTCTGTAGAACCCAGACCTGTGCCAAATTACACAGAGTCTCCAACTTCTAAAAGTGGAGTCCATGTATGAGGTGGCATCTACCATTTCCTCTGGATTTGGAAGACAGGGAATGGGGACAGCAGTGTTAATGTTGTTGAATGTAGTTGAAGACGCTGTTGCTTAGCTTCTTTGTAGTTCTTTGCCTTTTGTACTTGTAAACATGAAATTGGTATGTAAACGTGAGTGTATTACATAAAGTGTAAGGTATTAATTTCTAAAAAAAAAAAAAAGACAAGAAAAAGCAAATTGAACTAACCAGAAGGTGGGCAGTGACTTGAGCACCACCGACATCGGGCTGTTGAAGGTCACATAGGGTGACTGGAGAAAACGGTGCCCTGAGGGGAGCTGTAAGCACGTCCTGGACTCACTGGTGAGTCTGTCTGGCCGGAGTGGTGTGGGGTGTGAGGTGGCCCTGCAAGGCGTGCCTTGTCTTTGCTGCACGGCTGTGAGGCCCTTCCCATCAGGGTGCAGTGATGTCTCTGCCTGCCCTGTGGGCCCCACGGACTGATCGGCCTGGTGGATGCCGAGTTTGCAGGTGTGAGACAAGGCAGATCCAGACACACCTGAATGGAGAGGCCGACCCGCTGCTCCTACACGGGGCTCACGAGAGGAGAGCGCCTTGGGAAGCCCCGGCTGTAGGAGGAGGAGACGCCTGAGCCGCCCTGGCCGGGCCAGTAGCAGAGAGCCCAATCCCTGAGCCCAGACACTCACCTTCAGGCCCCCGAGCCTGCTGAGGCAGGAGTGGGGCTGGCAAGTCCCAACTGAAGGGCAGGTGGCGGCTGGAAACCCAGCAGCAGCCAGTGCAGCCACCTGGAGGCAGCTGCCTGCTTCTCTGGGGCTCTCGCTTCCTGCTCTTGAGGCCACCAGAGGGTTGGGCAAAGCCCACACACGTTGCAGAAGGCCACCTGCTTTAGCTGGAGTCACCTAGGACAGATGTCTGCGTCTGCGGGCGTTTCCCGCTAGCTCCTCGATGGGTGTTTGACTAAACAACTGG
Organism: Arctocebus calabarensis; assembly: GCA_963573935.1. NCBI lineage: Eukaryota > Metazoa > Chordata > Mammalia > Primates > Lorisidae > Arctocebus > Arctocebus calabarensis. Next base: position 21,017 of record CAUYON010025367.1, on the reverse strand, counting down.
GCAGCACGGCCTCGCCAGGCTGACCACCCATGAGTATAGATGACGGTTTTAACCACTGAGTTCCTAGCATCTCACAACCAACAGCCAATGGGACACAGAAGATAAACCCAAACTGGACAGGCAAGCCACAGAACTATGTGCCACAGCCACGGGACACATCAACACTGGCATGAGATGCTTGGTCTGAACTCAAAGTGCTCGCAGCACACAAAGCCAAATGAAATGAGCACCACGTATGAAGCGGAACAAATGGTGGGACCAGTCACTCTCCAGAGTGATGATAAACAGCCTTTCATGACAATTATCTAGTTAAAACACCATTAACAATTAACGACATACATCACAGAACTTATTGAACCCATTAAAGACTAATTTACTGGCTATAAAAATATGGCATTAAGAATTTATGGATCATTACCTTTTATTCTGGAATGAAATATTGTAGACTGAAACTCTTAGAAACTGTTGAAAACAATTACTCATTAAAGCCACATGAAATTAAATGATATGGCTTAGCAAAAAGGGAAGAGAAGAAGCCAGGCGAAGTTTGAAAATGTTTTTTCAAGGAGAAGCACTAACTTTGCATGTCACTGAAAAGATAAAGATTATATTTTCAAACAAGATTAAGATCTACAATTAAAGAATTCAAACCAAGTAATTTTAATGTACAATAAAATCTTTTTTGAAAAATGTTAGATCATGACTGATAAAAATTCCGATCATGATTAATCACTCTTAGGTATTTTAGAGCACTATTAAGGAGAGTATAATAATGTTAAAATTAATTAACTAATTCCTCCAAAGGGTTTTAAAATATAATACGATGCAACAGCTGTTGCAGCTTTAAATGTGATTATTTCCTTTCAGCCCTGTAACTAAAACTTGTCAGTCAGAAATCAACCTAATTTCATTGTACTTTCCAATTTATTACCCTGTAATGAGATCAACTTAACAGTGATGAGTCCCTTGTTTTCTATGGGACCATGTGCACATTAGCAAATTCCAAAGTGTGTGGCTTATGGCACGTGCCGGCCGTCTGCATGTGGGAATCGTCCTGGGCACAGCACATGTGGATGTAGGTCTGGGGACCCTGGTCAAAGGAGCGTCTGCACACACGTTTTGTGATGAATCTTGGATTCTGGTTCTAGAGAGTGGCTGGGCAAATCCAGCCCTCTGAGAGGAAAGTACTGAACTTAGAATGCATCTTTATAGCTCTGAAGCACAAAATTGAAAAATTAAGAGCTAGAAAAGATCAAGTTCACACATCTTGTTTGGAAGATGAAGAAGCCAAGGCCCAGTGAAGTTGAGCAACGTGCTGGGATTACACACCTCACAGGGCCACAGGGGACACTGCTGCTGGGCGACATGGTGACTGAGGGCACCAGGGCCGGGCTGTGTCTCTTCCTTGGAGGAGGACTCACAGGGTGGACGCCTGCCGGAGCCGCGTCTTCTGCTCACCCAGGGAAGCTGGTAGGCGCGCAGGTCTCCAGATAAGCACAGTTTCAGAAATTCCAAAGTGAAAAACACTGGCCAACAAAACACCAGGTCTCTCTGCTGCGAGTACTTTGGATGCTGCCTGCAGCCCCGTGCAGGGCTCATACCACGGCTTGTATGAACAAACAAGAAAACCCGCTTCATACTGGGAGGCCCAGGAGGCCTCCTGCTCCGGACACGCAGGACTCAGGGCTGCACGCTGCTGCTGGGGCTGCGTGTTGCCTGGACGGGTCTTCCTCATGTTGATTTTGACTCTTTCCAAGAGGCAGAAGACTGCCAGTGTCTCAGGGACAGCCCTCTCTGGGGCTTCCAGATCATTCTTAACGTGTAAAACTGCTCCTGATAGATGCAAGGGAACCCACAGCACTCATGCCGCCGGTGGGACAGGACCCAGGAAAGCCCCAGAACCACTAGACCAACTTTGGGTCCTCACCAGTTGCTTTAAAACACCACTGCTCAGTGGACATTGTACTGTGTAAAAAGAAATATTCAAATTACCTTATAAGCTGTGCAGGGGAGTGCCATGTGGTCCTTGCTCTTGTGTTTTCAGAGCATTTGGAGGGTTGTAAACAATCTATAATTCTTAATGCTGCTGTTCTGACTTGGCAACAAAGAAGCAATTTTCTTCTAAAGATGTAGCCATTTATTTTTACTTGGCTTTAATTTTTCCTAAACCTAATTATAATTATTAATATATATTCTTGCCTTGAAGTTTATATTCCATTGCTGAACTACATAGGTGCCAAACAATAAAAACAACCTGGTGAATAAACGGCTGATAGATTCATAGCTGTTCTGAGCAGAATGGCTGGTGCACACATAATGTCTATTGCAATATTCTCACAAACTAATCCACACACAGAAGGTTATTAACTGTACTATTGATAAAACAGAGACTCTGACTCTATATCTAATGAATATCACCCAGTGACACTGGTCCTATTCCCGCGGCAACCGTTCACAGGTTCACGTTTGGGAGCTGGGCGACACGGTGGCTGAGGGCACCAGGGCTGGGCTGTGTCTCTCCACATTGGAGGACTGAGCAGGCACCGGGGATTTGGGGAGCACAGACACTGCGGGAGCAGCCTTGCAGGAGGTGCTGTGCCAGCCCCCACTGTCGTGCCGAGCGCACAGTAGACACAACTCACCAGAGGGAGACAGGCGATTCTACAGCTTTTGTTCTCCATTCTCTCGACAAAGCAGGACGTGGGCATATCCCAAGACTTTCCGCACCCAAATTCTCAAACATCTGTGTTGTGGGACCATCTCTTGCTTCTGTGTTAGCAGAAGCCATTTTAACCCATTAAAAGCTTGCCTTTGTGTGGCTTATGTAGGGTGGTCTTCGGACCTGCACATCTGCATTTCCAATAACATGCTACAGATTATACATTTGCCTCAAAAATTGTAATGATGCCGCATTTAAACTTTCCGTGTATAAACGTGGGATCAAAGTCCTTTACGGGGCTGTCATCTGCCTGCCACTTTCCTGGACCTGTCCTCTCTTGTCACCAGCCTGGGCAGTGGAGCTCTTCAGAGGACTGTCCTCAGGCAGGGCATGGCAGGCTCGGTGGCCAGCGGAGCCTCACTCTCGCTCTGCCCTACCAGCTGGGCAGTGCTGGACGTTCAAGTCTGTGCCCAAATAAAAGGCAACACTGACCTTCCATCATTTCCCACTACCCCAACCATTTCGCTTGATCTAAGAAAGACCTTCAAAGAATGAACTTGCCCACATCAGGTTTGCTCCTTCCTGGAGCCCCCAGAATCGTGTCAGTCTTGAGCTTGCAACTGTGGACACATCCCAGCTACGCTGGGGCAGGCTTTTTTCTTGCCTCTGTCCTTGTTTTAGGTGTTTTATCCTCTCCCACGATGTTGTCCTTGTCTAACATACAGAGCTCACTTAATGTTTCAGGAAGAGCCTGCCTTCCTCCACCAAATCCCATCCCACTGTGAGTTCCAAAGGACTGGAACCGAAGTTTTCACAAATGAGGAACATATCTGAAGAACTAAATAGTGGGCAAAGTGTCAGTGATCCACGTCGCGTGCCAGACACATTTGAATGACAATGTGGTAAGTTTGTAGGAAGAAGCCCTTTATCTGAAGAACTTTTTTCTTTTCTTGTCTCTGTCCCATTGTCCCTAATTCTAGTAGAGTTTAATCACCTTTGATGCTTTTGCCCAGAAAGATATTTACAGGCATTCATCTCTGTCTCCAGTCTTTGAACAATTACTCACTGTACGATTAAGGTAAATCCTATCTCGCTCTCTGCATCTTGGCTCATAAGCCATAAATCAGGCAGCCCGCAGCCCCTAAATTATTCCCTTCCCTTTCTGCTGCAACTCCTCCCATTCTCCAGCATCTTTCTGACTCTGGGCTTTTCTTAAGAATTTACAAGGGCCCAGAGCAAAAACTCAGGCTCCTGGGTCCCAAGAGCAGTGCTGGTAGGGAGCCTGGTGCTTACGGACGCCCTTGCTTGGGTCCCGGTGGCTCCAGGAAGCCTCTGCTCTCCAGCCCAGTGATGCCTTCTGTATCCTTCAGCTTTCAGAGTCTCAACGTTTAGGATTGCAGAGCTGGCAAATAAAAATACAGGATGCCCACATACTATCTGGGATATAATTATGCTAAAAAGTATGTGTTCTTATCTGAAATTCAGATTCAGCTGGGCACCCATGCTGTCCCTGGCGCCCCGTGGACCACACTCTCTGTGCTCTCCACAGGCAGCCGGCACCTCCCTCGTGTACAGTCAGAAACCCCAAAGCCACTTTGGGGAGGTACAGCCGCTCCACCTAGAGGACAGTGCCCTGCACAGACAGGTGCCCACTCTGTCTGCCTCTGTTTAGGAGGCTCAAATGCCATGCTCCCCCTCAGGATCCTCAATTTCCCCATTATTCCCTACATTGAGAATGCTGCAGTTGCTAATGTCACTGTCCACCTGGGAGTGCTGCGTGGATGGAAACAGGAGGCCAGTTTGACAAGCAGCTTCCCTTCACCACGCACTTCCCGTCCCCGTCTTTCCTTCTTCCTGCCTGGGAGCAGGTCTGCTGTCACCGAAGCCTGTCTAGTGGCCTCGTGGGTTGCCCAAGTGCACCACAGGCACCCGTGCTTGGTGCCAGGATGTCAAGGTCTCTGCCGCTCTCACTTCCAGCATTTGGAGCAGCTCTGCCTCCCTCACGCCGTGATGTCCTCACAGACGATGGATGTTCGAGCCTTTCTCTTGCATTTAAGACTAAACCAAGCAGCCAGCCTCATAACACGTCAACTACATGGAGAGAGGTGTCTGGAGTGGACCCAGCCTTACGTGGGCATCCAGGGCCCTGGACCAGCAAGTGAGGCCACCACTCACTGGGGTGCAAAACGCACGAGGAGCCACAAAGCTCAGCAGCTGAGCAAAAAATATTTTAGAGCGAAATTTAAATGAATCAAAGGTCATGTGAAAATCCATCAGAAACGCAGTAGCCAAACTTGATACAAAGATGAGCTCAGTGTTACGGAGTTTTCCTTGTCTCTGCAGCTCTGCTGCCACCGCTGAAGTCGTCTGCGCTGCGCAAGGGCTGCGGTACAGCTGACCAGGGAGAAGGGGGCGGCTGACTGCCCAGGAGGTGCAGACCCCACAGGGAAGGCCGGTCTGGTCTCTCTTCTGAGCACTTGCCCTGAGACATCCCAGTCACAGAGGGGACGTACGCCCTGTGCCTGTCCCACCTCTGCCGTGTGTGGTGTTCATTTTTGGTAACAGATATTCCCACCCTCTCCAGGGTACATCCTGTTCAAAATTAAGTTATATTAAAAAAAAAACCATGTCATTAGTCAGAGCCTGCCTGGACGTAGTGAGGCCTCCGTGGTGGAGGCCGAGTGTTGAGAACAGTCGCTTCTCCTCAGGCCCCACCACGGAGCCCCAGCGGCATCAGGGATGGCCCTGTTCCCCAGCGCGAGGTCCTTGCAGGCTCCTGCTGTTCTGCCATCACACACCCCCCTTTAGAGTAAGCGCCTTCACGTCAGAATAGGGGACAGTCCACTCCCCTTCATGGGATTTGGGTGTTTTTCTCATCCTAAAAAGACCTGCAGGACCCTGGAAGAGTTCACTGACTTGGGAGCCATTCCGTAAAGCCTCGGGAGAGGTCTGTGCTTCACTCCTATATTCAAAAGCCGAGAGAGTGAATACAGCAACAGGCAAAGGCCAGGCCACACAGAAAGACCAAATGACCTGCCCAGGAAAGGCCGATACTCAGGGGACTGGGCCCAGGAAGCCAGCTGCTCCTGTGAGCTTCCCTTGCGGAGTCAGGCCTGGCAACAGTCTGGAAGTCAGACAACACCCTGTAACGATCAGCCCGAAATGGCCAGGGCTTGATTAATACCTGATGGCTTTCGTAACTTTTGTCCCTGCTTCCAACTCAGGCCCAACAGAGAAAGCCGCATGTGTACACCAACCATGCACGTGTACCAACCACACACATGTACCCCAACCATGCAGTGTATCTCAACCATGCTTGTGTACCCCAGCCACCCACGTGTACCCCCAACCATTCACACGGGGCATCTTTTCTCCACCTTGTTGCCCCTGACTCCCCCAGGCCAACAGCCCCACCAGGGGTGCTGAAGCCTCCGAGTCCTTCTTCGCTGGCCTTTGATCTCAGGCAAACACAGGTGACAGTGGCCGGCTCCCTTTACGGCAAGTTCAGAAGCAGGCTCTGTGCTCCCGTGTGTGGGCTGCTGCAGAGTGGAATAGGCTGAACTTCGGGAGGCAGCGAGGCGGGGCCACAAGCAACTCTGCCCCCGTGACTCCGTGCCCCTCAAGAGAGCAGCTTCCGGGGTGGGGAGGGGACTCACATAGGTCCCGTCTAAGTCACAATTCTGGACACAGACTGAGTTATTTCCCTCTTAAATTGCACCACGGCTGAGGCCACATTCACGTCACACTCAGAATTAATGTAATTACTTCACTCCTCTCACTAAGTACACAGACATTTCCTTGATCTTTCAGGGTTGATGACAATACTTTGGATTTGAAGGTTCAAATCTTCAACAGTCCCAGCCCCTGATTTTGGCCAGCTCAGTGCCTGATGCTGCATGACAAGTGGGCCCCAGACCATGACACTGCAAGCTCACAACTGGCATGAATACAATCTGACATTTCAGATTCCCCAGGAAAATAGCAGCTATGCACGCACGTTCAAATCTGCAACATCTGGATCTTTTATACTAGCAGAGCTCCTGAGTGTTCAGCCCTCATGTCAAGTTTAATGGCTGTATTACTCCAAGTGCATAGTAATGAAGCTTGTAGCTATGGGATAATTCCACTGCAGTCACAAGAATCTCAATTTCAGAGCTGAGGAGAACTCTGGAGACCTTCTAATCCAGTCCTCTCACTTCAGATGGGAAAGCAGGGGCCCTATGGAAACAGGGTACTTGGTACAGATTGGGGTTCAAGCCCTTCCGCAGGGCTGGCCCAAAGGACTTATGTGACATTTTCCACCAGGCTTAGCCCTCAGAGGGGCTCTGCTATGGTGGCACCCCTGTTCTCACATCAACGAGACCCTCCCCAGTGCCGGGACTCAGCCAGGGCCACAGCCAACAGCAGCAGGAGTCTCTGACCCCAGAGTTGAGCAGGGATAAGGCCTCCACAAATTCATATTTGTATTAAAGCTTGAGAAGCTGATTTAGCAATTTCTTTCTTTTTTTATCAGACTATAGGAATTTTTTTGCCCTAAACCTATTGAAATTTGGGAAATTGCAGTGTTTGTAGCCTATGGAGCCTGAGAGGTAAAAAGTAGGAAGTGTCTCCACTCACACTCAGGACAGGGCGGAGCAGGTGCGCCTCACCCGAGCACCATCAGAACACTGGCATCCGTCTCCCTCTCTTTCTAAAGCTTACAGATGTTTTGTTGTTGTGGAGGATTTACAAAATAAGACTGAAACACATGAGGTGAGATTGACAGTCTCCTCACCCTGTTTGCCCGTCGGTGGACATCTGCGTAATAATTTGGTGTTTCAGGAGCAAGCAGATGCCTGCTTTGAGTCACCCGTCTGACCATAAGCACTGAGCAATGGCCTGGTGTGGGGCCTGCGGGTGTCAAGGGAGCCAGAGTCTGAGAAGGGCCTAAGCCCCGTGGAGAGCTCAGTGCAGGAGGGCTGTGGCTTCCTCGCATGCACGGGGCAGTGGGGGGGGACGTGCGGTGGGGACCGGTCCCAGGGAGTGCACCTGTGGGTCTGACCGTGGAAAGCGGTACAGCTCACCCACATTGAGTGAACCTCCACACCACGTCCAGCTCTGTTGACATCTTCTGCCCATCGTTTTGTCCTCTGGGAGACAGACAGTTACGTATCTCTTCAGGCCTGGGCATTCCTAGGCAGGGATGTACATAAATATCTATGTCTAGTTAAAAAATATACTGTAGTATGTGAATTTTCTTTTTTTTTAAATTTTGAGACAGAGTCTCACTTTCTTGCCCTCAGTAGAGTGCAGTGGCATCATGGCTCACGGCAACCTCCAACTCCTGGGCTTAGGCGATTCTCTTGCCTCAGCCTCCCGAGTAGCTGGGACTACAGGCGCCCACCACAAAGCCCAGCTATTTTTTTGTTGCAGTTTGGCTGGAGCTGGGTTTGAACCTGCCACTGTAGGCATATGGGGCCAGCGCCCTACCCACTGAGCCATAGGCGCCGCCCTGTAGCATGCAAATTTTAACTGCATTTTTCAGCTGGGTTTATCTCAGTTCAAACGTGGATTTATAATAATACATGAAAAAGGCTATCAGCTCAGGACCATATACCTGAGGACAAAGTGGAAACGTGATCGCCTGTGTACGGAGATGAGAGGTTCCTCGCACACGCCACGGGCTCCAGGACAGGATGGGCCTGAGGCTCAGTGACAGGGACCAGGGGGCACAGTGCTGGCCTCAGCCCCCTCAGCAGAGCCTCTGCTGCTCAGCAGCTTTTTGACTTCAGACAAGTGTGTGAATCTCTCTGTCTTTGCTTCCTCATTGCAGGACACTGTGAGGACGGGAAGGAGGCTCAGCCCGTGCAATACACACTCATGGGCTCAGACGGCTGCTTGCTCTCACGGTCCAGACCCACCCGGGCTGCTCTCCGTCCGGCCTGCCCGGGCCTGCTTCATTCCCAGCCTCCGTGTCAGCTCACTTCTCTCCCCTCCCCATGTTGGCCTTCCCTGGAAGGAGCTCTGAGGTGTCTCATGCATTTCAACCTGTTGCCAAGAATTCTTAATCCCACGTGGAAACCTCCCCACGTTCACACTGCGTGCATCTGCGCAGCCAGGCCTTCCTGACTCCTTCATCACCCTGAGGTCGGTCAGTTCATCACAGGGACCTCGCACAGGCCCGACTGCACAACGGGGCTTGGGGCATCCAGTTGAACTCGACACTGTTAACCCTGGGATGCTTTTCAGAAATTCTAATCATTCTAGAAGCAGGCTTAGCTGTCCACAGAAATCCTAATGATAATAACAGCAAAATCCACAAAAAGAGGCTACTTGGAGGGTGCACGGGACACAGGTGGCAGCTCAGGAGTGACAGCACTGTGGCCACGGGGATGTCCAGCAAGCAGACAAGCCCCCCAGCGTCCCCTCGTGCGTGAGGCTGCAGTGCTGAAGGGGACAAGCCTCCCAGCGTCCCTGCGTGTGTTGCTGCAGTACTGAAGGGGACAAGCCCCGCAGTGTCCCCACACGCATGAGGCTGCAGTACTGAAGGGGATAAGCCCCGCAGTGTCCCCACACGCATGAGGCTGCAGTGCTGAAGGGGACAAGCCTCCCAGCGTCCCCTCGCATGTGAGGCTGCAGTACTGAAGGGGATAAGCCCCGCAGTGTCCCCACACGCATGAGGCTGCAGTGCTGAGGGGATAAGCCCCGCAGTGTCCCCACACGCATGAGGCTGCAGTGCTGAGGGGCAGCCGGAGCTCCTCTGTGAGCTTCTCACCCCCATCTACCGTGGAGGTCCCTGCACACAGTGGGACTCGCATCCACAGTCTCCCAGCCTCCCCAGCAGGACACTGATTTGGGGTATTCTAGAGAGTTTTCCTGAGCTCTAGTCCTGTCTCCCGGCTGCTCTGAGACTGCCCCTCTCAGCAGCTGCCCTGCACGTACCTCAGGAAAACACCCCACACCGTGTGCGCTTCCGGGGTTCCAGCTTCCTCCAGTGGCAACCACCCCGGGACCAGAGTCCCAGGAGCTGTCCCTCACCCCACCCCCGTGTCTGCTGGGGCTTCCCTTCCTCGGCCTGTGGTGCTCACAGCCAGCGAGGTGGACAGTAGAGTGGTGCAGGCCACGGACCCACCCGCGCATCCCACCTCCTGGCTGGGTCTCGCCCGGCTACCCTGCGGCTCTCTGAGGCCTCAGCATGTGTGGAAGTGATACTAGGAGGCTTTTCACAAACTCTCTGTGGGAGGCCAGAGCTCACACTGACGTGCCACACACAGCCACGCACGCCACAAAGTGCTTTACAGGGGACAGCGCCATCAGTACCTGACAGAACATGTTTGTTTTCTCGAGAAAAGAAAAAAGGCAGCAACTATCCAACGACAAACCTCACAGTTCTGTGGAGAAACACTGGGCCATTTGGAGCTGCCCTGCTGCACGTCTGGAGCGTCTGAGAGTCGTCAGAAGACCTGAGAACAACCCATCTACACTGTTCCCGAGGTGCAGGGATCTCCCCAGAACCTGCAGCAACCCCCCAGGGTGTGAGGGCAACATCAGTGAAGAACAGATGCAGCCACGTTCTCTAGATGGGACGAGACTGGGTAACGCCAACGCCATACTGAAAAAATTAAAAGATTGCTCGGGTACAAGTTTCCCCCACCCGCCCAGCACCGTACTCGCCACACTGTGAGGTTACCAAACAAATAATACAATTTTTATCAAATTGTTTGCTAGCTTAAAAGCAGGTAACAGGATTTTGCAAGCCTGTAGGTGAACAGCGAGGAAATTCACAGCCATGATTCAGGGTAAGCAGAAGGCTGACCAGGCTCACAGGACACGGAAGCAAATCTTCACGCGAGATCCAAGGAAATGTTCTTCTATACAAAAGGCGCACACCTAGTATGAGAGGGAGAAGACCAGCACTGCTCTGCGAAAGATGAACCACAAGAAACAGAAGGCAGCTTTGCACTCCGCATGAGCCTGCGCTAATAGCTGTGGAGGGATAAACAGGCAGATCCAACAGCAGCTGGCACCGTTACGGAGGAACGTAACCAAAGAATTACCCTCCCAGGGAAAGGCTCACAGTGTTGGAACACAGAAGGCAGGGATGAAGTCGCGGACATTCGGAGCAGTGACGTGGAGGATGAAAGTAAGCAAAATGGATGAAGGGATGACACCCCAGAAAGAAGGCTGAGCAGGTGCCCCACAACGGTCAGTTAAGGGACAAATCCCTGGCGCTTCTGACGGAGGGAGCACAATCGGGGAAAAGATACGCGTGAATCACAGCCACCACTCCAGGGGCATTTCCCAGCCGCAGCCCTCAGTCCTTAGTTTGAAACGACGTGCCAGCTGCTAAGTAAGATAAATCATAAAGGAAGATGTACAACTAGACATATCTCAGTTAAATATTTGACTTCCAAGCACAAAAATTTCCATGTGCATCTCAAGTAGATGCTTAAAAATATTCAATGGAAAAAACATCGAGCTGATTTTGGTGTGAGGATACAGCACGTGTCTGAGATTAAAACCGTGGGGCAAAAATAATTATTGTTTACATTATTCATAAGTGAAGATAAAAGAGACATTCTTATGTAAGATTTCAAGAAACATACCACCACATATTACTCTGAGAACTTAGTTAAACGCATAGATTAGCTAATTAAAAGAAGAAGCTAATGACTCAGGAATGCTGATGCCATTATGATAGGAACGGTGGGACTATTTGATCCATTCTTCAAGGATCACAAATCAGCAACTTACAAACTGTCATTCTGAAGCTAATTCACAAATTGAAGGCAACGGTTATGTTAATTTTGATTGTATTTTTTGAGGAAAAAATGCTTCATGATCAAAAGATGTTTCTTGGAAACTCAGAATATAAATATTTCTTCTGATAAAAACTGAGCACATCAAACCAATAGCCAGCAACATAGTTAATGGTGAAAATAGTAAAGCATTCCCAGTGAAGTGATGCAGAAGACAAGAACGCTCACATTCCCCGGCATTGTTCAGGGGAGAGTACAGTGTTATACTTATCGGAGGAAAATAGCTACTAAGAAACCCAGAAGAACTGACTGAAATACAACACATTGATGGAAAGTGGCTAAGAATATAAGAATTTAGTTCACTAGGTCTCCCTCTGCCACCCCAGGTAGAGAGCAGTGACATCACTGTAGCTCCCTACAACCTCAAACTCCTGGGCTCCAGTGATCCTCCTGCCTCAGCCTCCTGTATAGTGGGGACCACAGGTTTGTGCCACTGCACCTGGCTAGTTTTTGTACTTTTTGTAGTGACAGGCTGGTCTTGAACTCCTGACCTCAAGGGGTCCTCCTGCCTTGGCTTATAGGCATGATCCACCACACCCAGTCTTTTTTTTTTTTCTAAATGAAGGTGCAGTGGCATAATCATAGCTCCCCGAATCCTGGAACTCCTGGGCTTGAGTAGGTAAGTCCTCTCCCTCAGCCTCCTGAATAGCTGTGACTACCACGCCTGGCTAACGTTTTATTTTTGTAGAGATGGGGTCTCACTATGTCATCCAGTCTGGTCCTGAACTCCTGGCCTCACGTGATCTTCCTGCCTGGCCACCCAACATACTGGGACTACAGATAGGGGCCACTGCTTCTAGGCTAGTTCTTCTGGGGGGTTTTTGTTGTTGTGAAAAACATACAACAAAATTTACTGTCGTAGCCATTTTTAAGTGTATACTCCAATGCAAATAGCTTTTAATATGTGAAAGAAGTTCATTATTACAATCTCATTATAATAAGAGAAAAGCAAATTAAAATTAGCTAGAAACAAAAAGTATACAGGGGCATTGATGGGAGTTGTGTGAGTTTGAGCCCCTGTAACCTTCACAGAGGGTATCATGGCAATAAATACAAACTTCCAGATGTATCGTCCCTTCAACCCAGCAATTCCTCTCCTAGGCATTTGTTCAGAGCTACAAGTGTGAAAAATGACATTTATTTTATTCACAGAGGTGCTTGAAATAGCAAAGGACTAGGAAAACATGCACTGTGCTCAGAGGTATCTGCTAAGTGCACCACGGTGAGCGACAGCTGGAAGTTGAACAACAGATACAAAAAGCTGGGAAGAGCATTGCTGGCACTTGGACAAGAAAGGCTGATCACCTGTAAACACGACTTTCCTTCAACCAGCAGAGAGCTCCACTGCAGATCAATCAACCTGCTGAAACCTAAGCATAGACAGGGACCTCCAGGAAGAGGTAGAACATGAGTTTCCTTCACCTGGGGAGTGCCCAGGGAGAAGACGGGGCTGCCTGTGGGTGAAATGGATGACAGCGTGAACAGGGGGCCTGCGGCTGGGTGTGGGCTGAGGTGAGAACACAGAACCTGCAGGAGTCACAGACTGGGGGAGTTGGCCCTCACCCCGGCTCTGCTCCACTCACCTTCACTGGTTTTCATGAGAAACTCCAGGGCAGGAAAGGAAATAAGCAAAGCTTCCTGCCAAGTGCAGGTGGGAGGTGGGGATGGCTATCTGCCCCAGGTGAGACAGAGGGACAATAAACCGAGTCCCTCCTGGGACACACAGGAACACACTGTGGCTGGGGGAGGGAAAAAGAACACATCCAACCTTGGATGAGGGGCGGGAACCCATGTTGGATCTGAATCAGCACAGATCTGCTGTCGAGAGAGAGAAAAGGTCACTGAGACCACTGTCCCCTCCCCTCCCTTGTGCCCGCCCAGGACAACAGGGAGCCTGCGACTCCCACAAGGGCTGGCAGGGGCTGCATAGCAGGCACAGCAGTTTACTATGGGAGTAGCAAGGGCCTGAGAGGTCCTGACACTGAGAATGAAGCAGACATTGAGAAAAACTCCCCAGCACAGCAGCCCCACCCTCAACGTCTGACTAGACGAAACAGACCCTTAATGGAGAAGCAAAAGCATGAATGTTACTGACTCAGCATTGTCCCCAGACTTCATCCCAATGTCACCCAAAAGACTTAAGAGGAAGGCGGAAAGGAGGGAGAAAGAAGGAAGGAGGGAATGTCATTTATTGTCAGGAAATAAAGCAATCAGATTGAGAACCAGACTTAAGATATGTCAGAATTATCACAGACATATTATGAATACATTAAAGGTACTAATGAAAAAGATCAACAACATTCAGGAACAGATGGGGAATTTGAGCAGAGAGATGATAACTTTAAAAGGAAATCAAACAAGAAAAAGTAATATTTGAAGACATTGGAAATTATGATATGTAGAAAATAAAAGTTTATCTAACGTGTTTAAATAAATGAAAGACATAAAATATAAGTAAAAAGACAGGTGCCATGAAGATGGGAAACCAAATAAAACTTCTAAAAGAGAGTATAATAATTAACATTAAAAACTTAGTTGACAGGTTTAAAAGCATATTAGGTTAGCTGACAAAATTAACAAACGGCAAGAAACAGATGTGAAGAGATTATGGAGAAGGCAGCACAGAGAAACACAATGAAGGAGACTTAAAAACCAGAGAGATGTCATTCAAGTGTGACATACATCTACTCTGTAACCGCAGAATAAAAACAAGAGACCTGGAGTGGGCCGAGGCAATATTTAGAGATTCCATAGCTGGGTGTTTCCAGAATTGATGGAAGACAGCACCCCACACATTGAAGAACTCTCTCTTTAATTGTACTTGTCAGCATTAAGTACAATTAAAGAGAGAGTCACATCTAGACACAGCATAAGAGAATAATAGAACAACAAAAAAGGGAACATGTTCTGAAAGCACCCAGTGAGAAAGGACGGGAGACTTTGAAGACGTGGCCAGCAGCACCAATGGAAGCTCCCAGACATGGAATTACGTCCTCAATGAACTGACACAAAATAGCCGTCTGCTTCAAATACTGCATCCAGCAAACTCGCTCTTCAGTCCCAGAGGGAAAATAGGTAGACTCACAGAAAGTCTGACGTCAGGCAGAAGAGGGGTGACCCCAGCCGTGTGCTCAGAGAGGAAGGTGGCACAGAGCGGGCGGGACATGGCAAGTGAAGGGGAACCCGACGGACTCTGGCCGTGCAGAGCAGTGATCCTCCTGTCTGATGAAAACAACCACGCTGGAGTCAACACAACGTGGTCAGGATGGAGGGAGTGAACTGAGGCGTTGAGAGGGAAAGCTGTGGAAGTCTGCCACACTGTGAGACAAGCTCACTCTTCCTCTATTAATAACTATAGCTAAAAACAGAATCGATAGTCCTTTTATTGGTAGAGAGAGAAAAATAGAATTAGAAAAAAAATCCAATAAATCTAAAGCAATTCAAGTAAGGCAATAAAAAGAAACTGGCAGTTGGTGTGTGTTGTGCCGTGTGCTGCAACACTGTGACAGCCACACACTCATCCTCTGACTGACTGTGGGTCAGGAGTGTGGACACGGTGGGTGGCTGCTGCCCAGCTCGGGCCTCCCCACCGGAAGCCATGCCATCAGCTGGGCTGCCGTCTCATCTGGACTCAATGTCCTTCTCTAAGCTCCCTGGGTGTCAGGAGAGTGGAGGTCCTGGGGGTTCCAGGACTGACAGCCCATCTTCTCTGCTGTTGACTGGGGTTGCACTCAGCTCCCTGAGGCTCCCTTGGGCCTTGGCCTCTCACTGCTTTGAGGCGGCAGAGGGTCTGAGACCAGTCTTCCCTCAGCTAACCCGACAGTGGGAAGTTGCCGTCCCACACTCAGTTCTGTCCTCATGCAAGTAGAGGGTCACACAGGCTTCTGTACTATGGAGGGAAGCTCCAGAGCACTTAGAATTCTGCCTATTGGCTCGGCGCCTACGGCTCAACGGGCTAAGGCACCAGCCACATACACCTGAGCTGGTGGGTTCAAATCCAGCCCGGCCCTCCAAACAACAATGATGGTTGCAACCAAAAAACAGCCAGGCATTGTGGCGAGTGCCTGTAGTCCCAGCTACTTGGGAGGCTGAGGCAAGAGAATCACTTGAGCTCAGGAGTTGGAGATTGCTGTGAGCGGTGATGCTACAGCACTCTACCTAGGGCAACAGCTTGAGGCTCTGTCTCAAAAAAAAAAAAAAAAAAGAATTCTGCCTATCACAGGGTAGGATAAACAGGAGATATAAAATAAGAGGCAGAAGGCCAGGCATGTTGGCTCGCACCTGCAATCCCAGCACTCTGGGAGGCCAAGGCAGGTAGATTGCTTGACTTTAGGAGTTTGAGACCAGCCTGAGCAAAAGTGAGGCTCTGTTGCCACTAAAAACAGAAAAACTAGCCGGGCGTTGTGGTGGGCACCTGTGGTCCCAGCTACTCAGGAGGCTGAGGCAAGAGAATCCCCTAGCCCAGGAGTTGGAGGTTGTTATCAGCTGTGTGACGCACGGCACTCTACCCAGGGTGATAAAGTGAGACTCTGTCTCTACAAAAAAAAAAAAGAAAGAAAGAAAGAAAGAGAAGGCTTATTCCTTTTCAGCTTTCAATTTGTGTAAATTAATTCTTCTTGTATCTGTGACCCGTGTGTCACCCACACCCACACCTGCACTGTTCATTTGACATGTCACAAACACTTTTCATTCTGTTAGACAGCCTCAAAACAATGAGTGTCAAGTAAAAAGTATTCTTTTTTCTTATACAAAAAAGTATTCTCCTAGTGCCTTTTATTTATTTATTTTTACCAATTTTTGTCTATTGGAAATGTATTATGATATACATGTTCATGTAATTTTTTTGCTCTTTATCCTTAGAAAAATTCAGGAGACTGGAACCAGTGGGTCGAAGCTTACAGTCGTTTTGGCAACTCTTAAAACACAGCAAACCTCCTTCCGAAAGTGCCCGTTTACTGCCACCTTGGGCTTCCTGACAGCCCCTTTACCAGAAGATAAAAAAGTTCCTTCATACTTCCAAACAGTGTTTCCTCAACTAAACGGGATTTACAGAACTAGAAACATCATTCCCAGTTCTCAGGACTCTGGAAAAGTCGCGGTCAGTGAAGCCACCCATCCGCCCGTCCAGGTCCCTGGAGTCTGGATGGGAGCCAAGGAGGACGCCGGGGGACTGCCCCTTCCCAGCAGCCATCGTCCTTTTCAGGTAAAACACATCAGTGTGGTTAAATCCATACCCTTCCCCATCACCCCAGATGGTTTCTTCTCCACCTGGGTCCCAAGTCCTCGGAGGCACAGCTCTCTTGCCTGTGTCACTGTTCTTTCCCAGATCAAAGAACACGCCGACTGGTTCAAGCTTCGCTCTGCACTCTGCTTTGGAGCGCTCTCCAAAACTCCCTGGATCCCACCCCTCCCCTTCTTCTGACCCTGCTTTCCCTAACACTGCCGGTCCTTCTCCTTATTGCTTCCTCAGTCCCCTCCCTGTCTTTACACCCTGAAACTAAAGGATGCGACTGCAGCCCCCTCTGTCCGCAGGCAGCAGACTCAGGAGCATAAGCAAGACCCCGGCAAG
This sequence comes from Arctocebus calabarensis, assembly GCA_963573935.1. Lineage (NCBI taxonomy): Eukaryota > Metazoa > Chordata > Mammalia > Primates > Lorisidae > Arctocebus > Arctocebus calabarensis. The sequence goes on along the minus strand of CAUYON010025367.1, from coordinate 3,991 downwards.
GCGGTCTCCTCTCAACAGGTGAGAGACCAAGGAAAGCAAATGGTAGCACATTCTGTGGTCTCCGGAGGCAGAATCCCCATCCTCCAGGAACACAAGACAGTTGTCCCCCCAGACAGGAAGCAAGCTGCTCTGGCCGGACCTCTCCAGCTGCACCGGCCCTGGGGCAATCCAGTCCGCTGGCCTGGGAGCCAGGTGGTCCTACTTACCCTTGGGAGAGCCAGGCCTAGGGCTTGCTGTGATCGGCTAGTCCTCAGCTGCAGGGAAATGTTCTCCTAAAACAGATCCCATCTCCTCCTCTCCAGACCAGGCAATTTGTAATCCAAATCCAAGACCTTGCTAGATGCTCCCTGGTTAGTGTCCTGGGGCTGGGATGATAACTATGGAAGCCCCCCGGCCCGGCCCTCCACCAGACGGCCTCATTTATTTAGTCACTTTTCCTGCTTCGTCGGGGTCTTAGTAGGTGAGAAACAGGATCAGGCTGCCTGAGCACCTGTCCAGCCCAATCTCTCTGGGAGCAGAGCTCAGCATCGCGGGTATCACCTGAGAAGTTAGCCCAGATCATGGGGAAATGGACTTGAAGAATTCTTCCCTAAGAAAACACAGGAGGAGGAGGTGGAAGACAGCAAAGACCGGATGGGAGAACACGGGAGTCCATGCAGGAGGGCCCTCGGGCGCACCCAGGGGGCCACGCCACCCTTTCACCACACCCCATCTCAGTGTTTCCTCACACAGTTGGCCACTTGAGAATTTCACACAAGTGATGATAACATATTCTGATGACATTGTCCTTGGAACAGTTGTCTGTTTTATGCACTAGGCCCTTGACGCCTCTTTGCAGTTAGTTCCAACTCGGTGTGTCCATCGTCTCATCCACTCTCCGTGGAGTCTCCACCCCAGAAACGTCCAGGTGTCCCTTGTGTGTGTGTCCCTGGCAGCCTGGTGGGGGGCCTGTGTCTCTGTGGGACCTGCAGCTTCTGCTCCAGTGTGAGCGGGTCACGCGACTGTGCAGCCCGACTCTGTCCACGGCACTGTGCTCTAAACCATGCTTTACGGGAAGAGTTTTTCCACCTGTGGTCCCTGTGTTGGTTACAGATGTAGCTCTTCAGCAGATGAGAGAACAACTTCTTTAGAGAAAAATGCATCTAATCACCTATTATTTATAAACACATTATATTGTTCTTTATAAAAGATCAGGCACTGGCTGTGGTGAGTTTGGACCTGGCTCCTGCGGTCAGTGCCAGGCAGGTGCGGGTGCTGGGCTGTCCCTGTTTCCCAGGCTCCTTCCTCATTGGCTGGTAGGAAGTGCCTGGTTGCACAGCAGAGGGTCAGCGCAGGTGGGAAGGCCGGGGGGGGGTCCAGGTGCAGCTGTGGAGGAGCCCCATGGTTCTCCTGTGTCCTTTGCCAGTGAACGCCTTTCCAGGCAGGTTCCCATCAGCCTCAGTAGTCTCTGCGTTCCTGGGCAAATAAGGATGAGACCACAGTGGAGACTAAGAGGTGGAGAGTCAGGCCAACACCCCTGCGGGCAGGGACCAGGTCCCTAGCAAAGGCCATCTGCAAGCATGGTTCAGGGGGGTGGTGTGCTCCTCAGGATGCTCCTTGGGCTGCTGCCTGCTCAGAGACACCAAGCCCACCCAGCAGAGACAGGGACCCCATGGAGTCAGTATAAAGTGCGGAAATAGATTCGGGGAAATCAAGGAGGACACCAGTCTTCGGTGTACACTTGGGGGACCGGAGGGAGACGCTGAGGAGACCCAGGGTGGCAGCGGGGTGGTGGCTGCAGCTTGCTCAGGTCCACGGCTGCGGGGATTGGGCTGTCCTGTGGCCGTGGCGGGGCCTGCAGAGGGAAAAGCAGACATGAGCTGAGGATCAGGAAATTGTGCTGGAGCAAATTCACATGTTTCTGTGTTTCACGTCTTTCTTTTTCTAAGAAGAAGGTTAAGTTGATAATGACACCTTTCCTAGCATGGAGTGCGAACATCACTTCTTCCGGCATGATGGAGCCTAAACGCCCACCACATGGCACCAGCGAGCAGGCACCACAGATGCTGCACAGCCCCTGGCCTGGTCAGGCCCTGGCAGAAGAGGCAACGTTTTGGGCAGGACTGAGGAAATAACCACCCGGAGGGACGGGCTTTGCCTAGGCAGGACACCGTCCAAGTGTGAGGAGCTCAGGAAATACAAGAAAACTAAAGTGGGCAAGATTCTCATTGCTCGTAGGCAGATCTGCAAGGCCACCCACCAGGGAAATCACCAGTCAGTGGCTTGGAAACAGAGCCGAGGGGTGAGAGAGTAAAAAAAATAGTAAAATGCTATTAATGGGGAAAAAACAAACCATGTAGTAGAATATTAAAAGGCTTATTCAGAGCTGAGCCTGTGTAACTGACCACTGGGAGCACATGTTTTCAGGAGATCTGGAGAAGTTGTGCCCACGGCAGCCAAATCACAGTTCGGTTTTATACTTCTGGAGACAGGAATCATGTGTAAGATTGTAAGTCAGCAGGTCGAGGGCAAGAAAAAGCAGGATGCCTCCAGGAGGAGACTCACAGGTTAGAGGTAGGTTTCAAGACTCTTATATTTGTAATTGGTTACAGAAAGGAAGCTTTGTCCAAAGGCCTGGAATTTTTTTTTTTTTATAATTTTATTGAATCATAATTCTGTACATTGTTGCAATCATAGGGCACGATTCATATACATTCAGAAATGTTTTGATCGTACTGTTACAGTTAGCCTTCATGGCATTTTCTTCATCACTATATAAAGACATTGATACTCTACATTTAATAAGTTTCCCACTTTTGATTAAGAACATTTCCTATTTGGCAAGCGCTGAATACCCCTATGCACTTAACACTGAAAGACAAAAACATACGTTACCTACTGCGCCTGTCAGATACCATTGAAAAATCAACCTTTTGGTTTCCTTTTCAATTATTATTTTGAATAATGAGTATTTTTAAGAAGTACTGGTGCCTCTTGAAATAGCCACTTCTTAAAAAAACAAAACAAAACAAAAAAGGGAATTAAGAATTTGAGTAGAAATTAAACTCTTAGTGGTTAGAGGGTAAAATATATGATTTTATTTTTAAGTGAAGAATGAATATACCTTTAGTTGTGGAAAATACATACAGAAGAAAAGATAAAAATAGAAAAAATCTTGGAAACAAATATGGGAGAGAACAGAACAATGGGGCAGCAATTGTAGAAGAAAACTATGGAGTCAGTCTGGTTCCTGGAAAAGTGCTGCTGCTCCCCCTTGTGGCAAGTGTGGAAAGCTGGCATTCTGTTGAAGAAAAGCTCGTTATCCTAACACAAAATGATTCAAGACCTGTTCAGGTTATGGAGACACACTGCTTTCAAGGGGGAAATATAAGGTACATGGGGACAATTCCACTGATGGTCTGTGCTAGGCATAGGCTTAATGTCACCAAGAGAAAGGGCAGGTGGTGTTAGTTTGTGTCTAGTCAGAGCTGCAGAGGCTGACTGTGATTAATCCCCAAAATTGCTCAATTATTTTGTAAGGTTGAGCAGAATGAGGACTGAGAATGGTAACGAGTAACATAAGACACACATCTCTCAAAAGTGTACCATGCAACTGGACAGATAAACTGTACCTACAGGGGAGGGTTCATTGCAAGGTAGTGGATTCCGTGCAGTACCGATAACCTAGAGCAGGGAGTGTTGTGTTAGAGGAGAAGCCCCAAAGGACAGGGGCTCCAGCACTGGCACCTGAACGGTAGGGCTGTTTCAGATAAGTGAGGAATCAATCACTCAAATAGAAAAGCATAAAAACAAGAAGACATTCAATATTGCTGGAGTTCTATGTTTATAAACTCAAGGCAAGGAGAGCGTACTTGGGGCCAGATTAAGCAACCCTAAGCTGAATACTTTAGAATTTTTTTTTTTTTTTGTAGAGACAGAATCTTACTTTATCACCCTTGGTAGAGTGCAGTGGCATCACAGCTCACAGCAACCTCCAACTCCTGGGCTTCGG